>CAKNXH010057652.1:10465-20829 GCA_932178445.1 Andricus quercusramuli | reverse complement strand
TATATATATAATTTAAAAAAAAGTTAAACAACCACCGCAGGGTACCACTAAGAGCAACTGCCATCTAAAAAAATGTCAATGGCCCCCAGTAGAACCGCGGTAAAATACACCTATGGCCACGTCTCACATCCGTGAGATGGGTGGTCACAGGGCACGATGAAATCACAACGACAGGCCGGCGAAACCCTCGTGTGTCTTGAGGACACAAAGCGACCCAAGGATGACAGCTTTCTGCATCCATCTTGCAAGTGCCTTGGCATATTTTTGGCATGCGGGTATGGCTTTAAGGTTAGGAACCAGTAAGATCATATGCATGATCATATGCATGAACCGCCCCAAACGAGTAGAGTAGAACCGGGACGGCAAGCATGTTAGTCGCAGATACCTTGTTCAACGCCGACAGATTGGAAGACCAAATCTGTCGAAGAAGATGCTTGTATCTGCTTCGGAGAGACTCCTCCACCGATTTTACGTCCTGAATGCGGCTTTGCATGCTAGTCGCAGATACCTTATTCAACGCCGACAGATTGGAAGACCAATTCTGTCGGAGAGGATGCTTGTATCTGCTTCGGAGAGACTCCTTAACTGATGTTACGTCCTGAATGCGGCTTTGGGGCACGCCCAGGTATGTATAGGTCTCTCCAGTTTTAAAATGTCTAATAACACTTATATACACAAGCTCAGGGTCCTTGTGAACGCCAGTAATCTCTCCTTTCTTCAAATGAATTTCGGCACACTTGTCCAAACCAGAGTCCATCCCAATCTCTTCTCTGTAGTTTTTAACGATATTTATAGCAGTTTCAAGTTTGCTTTCACCAGCGGCATAGATCTTCAGGTCATCCATATGAAATACATGAGTGACCTTATGCTCACGCTGATTAGTGTCGCCACAGAGGTATCCAGGAGAATTTCGTAGTGCGAGAGATAGAGGCAGAAGTGTGATGCAAAGAAGAAAAGGGCTCATACTATCACTTGGAAAGACGCCCGTCTGGAAGGTGACGTTGTTCGTTGTCAGACGATAATTCCTAGATCTAGTTTTCCAAAGACGCATCAATCCCTATATGCATCTCACTATGTGTGGATGTACCTTCAAGCCTTCCAACAGACAGATGATAAGTCTATGAGAGATTGAATCGAAAGCTTTCCGTCAGTCAATCCAGGCCATTGACAGGACGTGCTGATGGACTGTAGCGTCTTTACAGACACACCTGTCAATCAGCAGGTTCTCTCGACAGCCTGCTACACCTTTTTTCGAGCCACGTTGTTAGTACATCTCTCGCCATACAGGCTCAATTCGTCGAACGATCCTGTTGTTTAGGACAGCTGTAAAGATCTTATACAGTGTGTTCAAACAAGTTATTGGCCTCTAGTTCTCTGGTTTGGACAAGTTGCCTCATTTCGGTATGAGTATAGTGCGTCCTAACACCAGCCACTGCGGAATGGGCGTCTCCGACTTTAAATATGAGGTGAATATGCGGGCTAAATGTTGGTGTATAAGAGTAAACTTCTTCCACCAAAAGTTCTTGATACAATCTGGTCCAGCAGCGAAAAAGTTCTTCGTGCCTCTGAGTGCTTTTTTCACCTCTTCTGCAGTGACTGATGGACACTCCTTCTCAGATTTTATGAGGTTGTCGCAAAACTCCTTGAAGCAGATGATATTGTCAGTATCTTCTTTCAACTCTAGTGTTTTCGGGATCTTGTACACCTTTCTCCAAAAAGTCTCTACCTCCTTGGGCTTGGGTGGATTTTTTACAAAAACAGGGTGATCACTGAAGAGGCGTGATGGGTCAGCGAGAAACTGTTAATTATCCCTGATCCATCTCTCCCTCTTCTGTATCCTCCTCTTTGCGTCAGATAACAGCCGTATTTTGTCAACCATAAGCTGTTTGATTGTCAGCAGCTTTGACTTGTTGAGTGTGTGATTCAAGATCCTTAGTTTTTGGGCGAACTTTCGAACCCTTTCCGTGAACGGTCTACCAGATGTTATGTAGTCAATCACACATTGAACGCGGGACGCATTCTGTCTTGCCCATCCAATTTTCTTGTGCAGTTGATGCAAGCGTCTTCTGGTCTTCTGATCCATTGTAATAAACTGACATATGTTTATTAATTAAGTTAGTTTTATTGAAACCTAAGAATATTAAATACAACCGACCACTATGAACCATAACACACCAGTCGACGCCATCTCTCATTTCACTCTCCCCGTCCAGACTCGATTCCAGTGCCGTACCAACTTACATACTTAAATTCATATATCTCCCTTTTTATTTATTTTAAAAACGTATTATAGCTAGTCCTCAAAGTGCATTGTGGGTGTTAGACACCTCAAGCAATTTTCAAACTTTTATAAACCATACTTTTTTTTTTATATCATTAAGCCATTTCCCTTTCGGCGAGCCTCTAGGGGTAGGCGTGACACTACCCGATTCGGGTAGTGTTTCTAGGTGGATAGTTTCTTGTAGTAAATAACTAAATACTTAATTCGAAAAAATTGAGTAAGTGTCGACATCTATCTTTATTTGGATACACTAACTGTAAGTTAAGTCGTTTAGGATTCTGCGTCATGCATCAGTCTACTAGCAGCAGCTGCTGAAATCGATTTAAAAGCAAAAAATCTGTTTCATCATTTTATCATAAAATATTTTCAACTATGCAAATAAATATCTTTTTTGAAAGCGCCCATGTTGCAATATTTTATAAATGAAAGTAAACTATTACAAGCGTATAGTCATAAATTTTCAGTTTTAAATAATTAAAATTGCGTGAGTTATGAATTTTTAAGTAAAAAATCCCATTTTTTCGCTATTTTTCAATAATTTTTTTGAAAAACTTAAAATAAATAAATAAATTGCTATAAGTTGCTGTGAAAGCACCTGTACATTATAAAATATACCTTAAAATATATCGGATAATTTTGTTGTGACGAAATATTCAATAGGGTTTGAACAATACACGATTAAATGCGCTGGGGTGTTGAGCACCCACTATGCACTTTACCGTGATTTTTACCATGTATGCACTTTAAGGGCTAGGCTTAACTAAAACGCAATTGGTCAAGAACTAGCTAAGTATATAATTTCGAAGATACAATGGTTTCTTTACTATTCTACCACTGCGAATGGTGTTTTTAGAAGTTTCAAATCGGCGACTGTGACCTTAGGATATTCCTGTCAGCAGGTTCTACACCTTTATTAAGTACAGCTGGTGAATCGTGGTACATGTCAGGCTCAATACTAAAATTATCCTGAATTTCTTTGTATAGGTGAAATCGATTGCGAGTAAGAATTTCACTATTTTCCATTAAAACTTCATAGGATCTAGGCTTTCCTTTCACACCCACTACCTGAGCTGAATCTAAAACTTCGTTTTTGCTTCTTACTTTTACTCTTTCTCCTTTTTTCAATTCTGGTAAATCTCTTGCTCGCTTATCGTAATACAGTTTCTGCCGATTTTGCCGTTTTAACAATTTTTCCCGAAGATCTACTGACTGCTTATTTAGCAAAAAATCTGGCAATACGCCTCGCACATATTTTCCTAATAAGGTTTTATTTGGAGATTGGATTTCGTTTGAGATCGGCGTGTTACGAAATTCTAATAACGCTAGATATAGATCTCGATGATCTTCCCTTGCCTTTTTTAAGGTTCGTTTTACTCTTTGCACATAGCGCTGGATCATACTATTACTTCTAGGATATAATGGACTAGATGTGTCGTGTTCGAAATTCCACGTTTTGGCAAATTCGCGAAATTTTGTACTGCTAAATTGCGGTCCATTGTCAGTTCTTACAACTTTTGGTATTCCGTAGCGAGCAAAGTATGATTTTCACAGATGTATCGTCGATTCCGTAGTTTCGTCTTTTAACAACCCTACTTCTACATATTTCGAAAAGTAATCTACGACCAACAAGTATGTTTCATTATCTAAGTAATAAAGATCTACCCCTAGCTTTTCCCATGGATTCTCAGGTACTTTGCTTGGTATCAGTGTCTCTTTTTGATTCGATCTTTGATGGTTTAAACAGATTTTACAATTCAATACCATATTCTCTATTTCTCTCATCATGCCTGGCCAAAATATCATTTGGCGCGCTCATTGTTTCGTCTTATCTATCCCTAGATAATTATAATGTATTCGAGTTAACATTTCTTCTCGCAAATTTTTTGGCACAACAGCTTTGTTATTATTGTACAAGAGACCAACACACTCAAACAAATACGAGTGGTACGTGTGATTTGGAACGTCCTAGATTTCTTTTGGCCACCCGGACCTGATTAAATTACAAACAGTCTGTAATTCTAAATCCTTTTTCGATTCAATTATAAATTCTTCACGCCGAGTTTCGCTCATGTTCTCCAAAAGATTGACACTTAATACATGTGCTTCTAAATCAGCGTCGTCGCTCGCTGTTTCTACGTGCGCCCTGGATAGCTTATCCGCTATGACAAGTTCCTTCCCTGGTTTGTACACAACATTAATATCATATGGTTGTAAACGAAGTCGCATTTTTTGCAATCTCATAGGTATTTCCGCAATTGGTTTTTTAAGTATTGGCATCAACGGCTTGTGATCAGTTTCTATGATTACCTGCTTTCCTAGAATAAATTGATGGAACCTCTCACAACCAATCAAAATCGCGTATAATTCTTTCTCTATCTGTGCCCACGTTTTTTGGCATACTGTAAATGCTTTTGGAGGATAAGCAACTGGAAGGCTATTTTGTAACATAACCGCTCCCAGGCCAGTGCTACTTGTATCCACACTTAGAGTACATTCTTTTTCTGAATCATAATACTGCAGTACTGGATTTTTGCTCACTAAATCTTTAAATTTCTTTAATGCTTTGTCATGCGATTCCATCCAATTAAACTCGGATTTTTTTTATCAAATCACGTAGCGGCACTGTTATGTCTGACGCGTTTGGTACAAACTTTGCTATATAGGTCAATACCCCTAATAATCTTTCTACCGCATTATGATCATTCGGCGTTTTCATATTTTTAATCGCTTCAATTCTGCTGCCGTCTAATTTAATACCTTTTTCTGTAAATACATGCCCCAGAAATTTGACACTCGTTACTCCTACTTCACATTTTGCTAAATTGAGCTTTACTCCAGTTTCTAGAGCTTTAGCGAAGACTTTAGTTAGCGTCTGTTCAAGTTTTATTTTATCTTCTGCCCAAATCAATATGCCATCTATGTATACTGTTACGTTTTCAAAATCATTAAAGATTTCAGTGTAAAGCCTGTGAAAAATTTCTGGTGCCGTTTTTATTCCGTACGGCATTCTTAAAAATCGATATCTACCAAACGATGATTGAAAAGTAGTTAATTTGGAACTTCTTTCAGTAAGCTCTACCTGCCAAAATGCTTTCGACGCATCTAATTTTGCAAACACTCTCGCGTCTTTTACTTTAGCCGCAATTTCCTCAAACGTGGGTAACTTATAATGTTCCCTTAATAAACTGTCATTTGAATTCGATGGATCTAGACAAATCGTTAGTTCGTTACCCGGTTTTCTGAGTAGTACTACCGGATTTACAAATTCTGTTGGCTCTCTCTCAACCGCTATGATTCCCTTTTCTAATAATTCTAGCAGTTGTTTTGTATAGACTTCCATAAGTTTGAAGGGTACGCCTCAGCATGGCTCTACTTTCCCTACATAATCTGATTTTAGCTTAAAATCATATTTGTAATTTGATTTACCAATACCTTTGAAAAGGTCAGCATTTTCCCCCAACAATTTGTCAAGATCTATGTTTTCAATTTTAACTTCCTTTAACCTTTCATTCGACTTTTCAATTTCTAAACATTCGATGTTATCTGACCTTGGGAATTATTTTAACTTTGATATTGTTGGTACTCCTAATACTGGACTCCTGTCTTTACAGTCAACTATATGAAATTCTAGCCACTCTGATTTATTCTTTATTTTACAGCTAACTAATACTTTCCCTATCACCGGAATATTTGAGCCAGTATAGTTTTCAAATTTTGCATTAGTTGGGCTAATTTGAATTTGTGGTCCTACTTTTATATAATCATTTATGTTAAGCGCGTTACATCCTGCCCCTGGGTCGAATTTAAATTTCAGACATTTTAAAGTCTCTGTAAAAATTACATTTTCGCGCCACTCTACATCCTTTATTTCATTAACATTTATTTGCCCCAAATAATACGACTCGTCATCAGCTTCATTTTCAACAGAATTAATAGTACTTTGTTTCGTAGTTTACACATTTGCGCGAAGTGGTTTACCTTTCTACATGCGTTACATTGTTTTCCGTAGGCGGGGCATTTTCTTGGTTGATGAATGTAGCCACACCTGCTGCATTTCTGTTGAGTGAAGTGGTTTTCCTTCTTTCCTCGCTGCATTCCGCTGTCCGGCTTTTCCCCTTGGCTTCTAGATCCTCCTTGAGCTTTATAATTCCGCTGATTTTCCTTGTTTCTTCTGAAGTTCCTGTGACCAGGCTGTTTATCGTTCCCAGCATGCTTTGAGTTGTAAGTGCTGCCAATCGCATTTACCTCCTGCGTTCCTTGGCGGCCATCTAATTTGAGAGTTTCAACTTGCTGCGTTGCCAGTTCTGCTGCTCGACAAAGACGCACACATGTTTCCACGTTCATGTTTTCCTCCCTCAACAAACGATCTTTTAAATTTACATTTCTGGTGCCGCTTATTATGCGGTGTTTGATTAGGCTGTCTTTTAATGTATCGAAAGCACAATGTAAGCTTAAACGATTCAGTTCCGTCAAGAATTCGTCAAATGACTCACCGGTTTTTTGATTACGTTGGAAAAATAAATTTCTGCACACGCTCTTGATTTTCCTTGTGACGCAATGTCGTTCAAATGCCTCTACTACTTGCTTGTAGCTTTCTTCTGCCTCCTCCTCGAAATGAAAAGTTTCGAAAAGCTCTTGCGCCTCCTCTCCTATTGTACGCAGAAAAATTGCGATCTTCACCCCGTCAGGCTTGTCGTTGCAATCCGTTGCATTTATGTATATTTTAAATTTCTTAAACCATTTTTTTCAATTTTCTGACAGATTACCGTCGAGAGATAACGGCTGTGGTGCTTTCAAGTTGAGCGTCGGTTGCGATATTAGCTGTAAAACTGCTGCCGCCTGAGGTTGAGCATTTTCGCCATTTTTGGACATTTTGCTGGAAGCTGCGGCGTTGTAGAATTTCTGCTTGAATTCCTTGCACAAACTTTCACTTTTTCGGTTTTTCACCCTCACTCCGGTTCACGACTGCGCCATGTAATAAACTGCCATATGTTTATTAATTAACTTAGTTTTATTAAAACCAAAGAACATTAAATACAACCGACCACTACGAACCACAACACACCAGTCGACGCCATCTCTCATTTCACTGTCCCCGTCCAGACTCAATTCCAGTGCCGTACCAACTTACATACTTAAATTCATATATGACAATCCATCGTCGGTTTCAGCCTTCGGTTTGAATCAGCCAAAGCTCTCGCAGCACCATATACTGAGCAATTGATGGTCCAGAGGTCAGACTCTTGCGAGATATCTCCGAAAAGGGAGGCATCAATTCAGCCAGATCTTGGGGCTTAAGAGGAACTTGCATGTTGATGTTCCTCCTTGTACTGAAATTGCGATCATCTTCCAGAAAGTGCCTGCTTTCTGCGGTTGGTCTTAATGTCGTTTCATCTTCGTTTGCAGCTTGTTCAAGTAGCGGTTGAGGAACTGCTCTGCGTACATATCCATTTTTCCGGAGGTAGTCGGCTTGATTTCGCAAAGACTGATGCGAAATTAGCTGAAGCTCTGGGTGTTTCTGGCACCACAGAGTATGCATACGCGTTATAAAGCCTCCGCGAACAGGGGTAATGCTGGCATCGTAGCAGTCTTGCACGTCATTCTTAAGTTGATCAGTCCACTCAATGTGGGCGTTTCACCGGTTCGACGTCGTGTTTCCATCGAAATTATTTTTAGCACCCCGAACTCTAGGATGATCGGCATTGTTTGCCGATCCATTGTCGGGTGCTCTGCGCGTTTGATCGTTTTGAACCGCATCCAAAACATTCTGGTGGTTTGGTGGTTTCATTGTTGTTCCCACGAGCAGCTAGGGAAAGGGTTCGTCCATCCTTGTAGAGCCCCGCGTGCAAGGATAAGGCTGATGCACTGAGATGTCGCCCGGCATCCCAGAGTCACCTTTAAAGACACCTCACCCAGGTGCCATGCAGCTTCCGACACGGTTCTTACGCCTTCGCTTATGAGTTATTTCTTCGGGACCATCCCCGGACAATTTTCCGCGACTGCTTATTAATATTGTAACCATATTCAGCAGAAACCCTTGGTACAGGGACCCTCTATTCGCAACCCGAGGACGCGTTTGGTGGTTTGTCACAAGCCCTTCGGTTCTATTCCAAAGGAATCGAAACCGAAACCGAATATAAATATAATTTAAAAAAAAGTTAAACTACCACCGCAGGGTAACACTAAGAGCAACTGCCATCTGAAAAAGAATGTCAATAGCCCCCAGTAGAACCGCGGTAAAATACACATATGGCCATATATATATATATATATATAGTTAAAAGTTTGTCATAAGGACAACCGCAGGATTTCGCCGGGATGGGGTGCTAATCTAAAAAAATTGCACCCGCTCCCAGCGAAATCGCGGTAAAATTTCAGCCGTAACCACGTCTCACGACCGTGAGGTGGGTGGTTACAGTCTGCGCGAACTCAATACGATGATCCGGCGAAAGTCTCGTGCACCCTGAAGACACGGAGCGACCCAAGGACGACCGGCTTCTGCATTCTCCCTGCAAGTGTCTCAGCATTTTGTTGACACGCAGGAATGCTTTTCAGGCTATTAACAAGTGAAACCTTGGCACCTCCAAGAGCGCCAATGATCAGGACGAATAGCTTAACAGAATATTTCAGGTATAACAGTCGCAACTCCCTCATAAGGTCTTTATACTTTTCTTTCTTTTCTTTCTCCTTCGCTGTGACGTTTTTGTCCGCTGGTGCCGAAAATTCGATAACGAACATGGTTCGTTTCTCGAAGTCAAGAAGAACCATGTCAGGCCTCGAGTGCGCAACAGAAACAATTGTCGAGAATATGAAGTTCCAATATATGCGGCACTTCTCATTCTTGACAATTGACTCTATTTCTCTAGGGGCGTTCAGCGGAGAGGTATTTGGGCTAATGCCGTAAGAGTGACAGAGATGGTAATAAAGCACTCTCAGTGCCGCATTGTGCCTTTGTATGTAGGTTGTTCCCGCATGAGCTGGACAACTAGATAGTATGTGTCCTAGATGCTCGGGGTGTTCATGGCACGCTCTGCAGCTATCATCGGGAATATCTTGGCTCAAAATGTGGCGACGGTATGCTAGAGTGGAAATGACACCATCTTGACATGGCAAAATTAAGCCCTCTGTGCCCGACTTCAATCCGGGTGATCTAAGGAAAGCCAACGTCAGCTCATACGACATCGACTGATCTTCCACATTTTTGTGGAAGATGCCGTGCATCTTCTTGTCGAGGAGCTCTTCGCGGAAGTTTTTCTCCTGTGCTTTCTTAATCCGGGCCTTCAGGAGTGAGTATTTAAAATGGATAAGATTTGATGCATTTCGCTCACCCCTGATATTGAAGTCAAGGCCGAGTGTTTCAGCAACTTGACGGCGTGAGATGTAAAGTCGTGGAACAGAAGACTTAAGGTGCATGCTTTTGTTCATGTGCATAACCTTTCGGGACCCGATGTTGAGGGATCTGAGCTCGTCCTTCGTCCATGGAACTACTCCAAATGAATAGAGTACTACTGGGACGGCAAGCATGTTCGTTGCAGATACTTTGTTCCTCGCCGACAGTTCCGAAGACCATATCTGTCGGAGGAGACGTTTGTATCTGCATCGGAGAGTATCCTTTATAGATGTTACGTCCTGAATGCGGCTTTGTGGCACGCCCAGGTATGTATAGGTCTCTCCAGCGCAAAGGTGTCGTATAGCGCTTCTGTCAACGAGTTCAGGATCTTCGAGGATGCCGTTAAGTTTTCCTTTCTTCAAATTAACCTTGGCGCATTTCTCTAACCCGAACTCCATTCCAATCTCTTGAGTGTACTCTGTGACAATTTTTAGAGCTAGATGTAGTTTCTCTTGATTTCTAGCATAGAGCTTAAGATCATCCATGTAAAATACATGAGTTACCTTATGCTTTCGATTTCCAGGCTTGCCACAGAGGTACCCTTCGGAATGGCGAAGTGCGAGAGATAGTGGCAATAATGTGAGGCAAAAGAGGAGAGGGCTCATTGTGTCGCCCTGAAATACACCTCTCTGAAAGGTGATACTGTAAGTGATCACACGATATTTTCCAGATAAGATGGTAAATCTGGTTTTC
>CAKNXH010057651.1:105249-122050 GCA_932178445.1 Andricus quercusramuli | reverse complement strand
AATAGTGAGAGGCAAGGGAACTCACTCAAATAAAGCACCCTAAATAGGGAGAGGCAAGGGGACTCACTCAATCAAGCACCCCAAACAGTGAGAGGCAAGGGGACTCACTCAAATCAAGCACCCCAAACTGTGAGAGACAAGGGCACTCACTCAAATAAAGCACCCTAATTAGTGAGCGGCAAGGGGACTCACTCAAATCAAGCACCCCAAACAGTGAGAGGCAAGAAGACTCTCTCGAATCAAGCACCTTAAATAGTGAGAGGCTAGGGGACTTACTCAAATCAAGCACCACAAACAGTGAGAGGCAAGGGGACTCACTCAAATCAAGCACCCCAAACAGTGAGATGCAAGGGGTCTCACTCAAATCAAGCACCGCAAACAGTGAGAGACAAGGGGACTCACTCAAATCAAGCACCGTAAATAGTGAGAGGCAAGGGTACTCACTCAAATCAAGCACCCCAAACAGTGAGAAGCAAGAAGACTCACTCAAATCAAGCACACTAAATAGTGAGAGGCAAGGGGACTCACTCGAATCAAGCGACCCAAACAGTGAGAAGCAAGGGGACTCACTCAAATCAAGCACCACAAACAGTGAGAGGCAAGGGGTCTCACTCAAATCAAGCACGCCAAACAGTGAGAGGCAAGGGGGCTCACTCAAATCAAGCAGACTAAACAGTGAGAGGCAAGGGGACTCACTGAAATCAAGCACCCTAAATAGTGAGAGGCAAGGGGACTCACTCAAATCAGACACCCCAAAGGGAACATAGTCTCATTACGTCCAAGTCGTTGTTCCTGGGTGAAGCTAAAGATAAGAAACGGTAAATATTCTTAAATTTAGATTGAAATCTTCCTTTATGAGAAGCTGGGACGTGATGGGAATATTACACGCCTAGATTTAGATTCAGCGACCCCAAAATCATAAGATACGACTAGTCTTGATCCATTGTCCAGCCAGAAATATTTTGTGGTCCTGTTTTATTTATATAGTTGGAGCATTCGGGCGGACTATTATCAAGACTCTGAAATCTTGAAAAGAAAAAACTTCTGAGTTTTTGTAAGTACTTATGAAAAGTATTTCAAATTGTTTGGGATGCTGTGAAATTTATGATTTTTTTTAGTAGATTTTGAGGGGTATTCAAAACATTATGAAATTCCGTGATATTTTGTGGTTCAACAACTGAGAAAGGAAGATAGTCCTGCGAAAAATATATATACCTACATATACAATACACAGAAATATTTCCATCTATTCGTTTTAATTCTTTGGAAATCACAAGGGTACTGAAATTAATATTTAGAAAAAGAAAAATTTCGTAGAATCTTATTAAATTGCCTTGGAATGCTCTAAAGTATTTCAAGATCTTTGAAATGTCATCAAATTACCCAAATCTACTGGAAATGCCTTGGAATTTTATAAAATTCCCCTAAATATCAGAATTCCTTCAAAATATATTGAAACTCATAATTAATAATAATTTAAGAAAAAACTTATCTGGAAAAGTTGACTTAATTATTCGCTCCGGAAATGTCTCTTACCTTCGAGGATCTCTAACAAAAACTCTTTAGTGTCGAAATTACACTTTTAGTTTCGCGGTTTGAGTAATTCTTATGGAACATGACTTTAAATGTCTTTTTATGGAAATCTAGTTTAGAAGAAGAATAGTCGCATATACGAATTGATATTTGTTTCTTCTAGTTTCAAGTAAAACGCATATGTACGTACTGAAAATTGACGTGACGATACACAGAGATATTATGGGTCTGCACTTGAAGAAGTTTCAGATTAAATTTGCGTCTGTTCTAAAAATTCAGCCGCTGCGGATCTCGTCTAATTCAAGATAAAGAAACAATTTTCAGTATTTTTCTTATAATTTTTGAGCACTTAGATGTGCAATAATAATGACAAGTGTCACAATAATGAATTTTCCATAATGGAATTTCAATTTTTATTATTCTTCTCCATGAAATATAATTAGCCGAATTCTAAATGTAGATGCGTAACATAAGTGCGACCCAATGTGTTCTTTCAGAGAACTCATATTGGTCCGCATCGGTGTTTTATCAACAAAGCTTGGCTAAGCAGACAAAGGAGAATATGCGTTTAAGGAAATAAAATTCATACTTTTAAGAATGAATCAATACATTCTTTAAGTGTTCAAAATTATATCATTTTTAAACAATTTTAAAACAATACAATTCAAAAATGTTACTTATAAATTAAAAATTAAAAAATGAAGGAATGAAAATTATTAAGCTTAAATTCAGCACTCTGAAATTTTAATGATTCGATTCTTATTTTATTTGAAATAATTTAATTTCAATTCGTTTATTTTTGAATATTTAATTTCTACTTCCTCATTTTAAATTTATCATAACAGACATAGCGAACCTCAAAGCGTCTCCAGAGTTCTTTCAGAGAAATCATATCGGCCCGCATCAGTATTTTATAAACAAATGTTGACTAAGCAAACCTGGAAGAGACTGCGTTTAAGAGCTAAAATAGTTTGAACAATCAATCAAGAAATTTGTTAGTGTTCAAAATTATATCATTTTCAAACAACTTTAACTTAAAAACAGTACAATGAAACGATTATACGTTGTTTCTTGAGAAATATAAATTGAAAAATGTCCCTTACAAATTAAAAATTAAAGAAAATGAAAAACTGAAAATTTTAATGTTTAAATTCAGCACCCTGTGACGGTCTGAATAAAAAGTCACTTTAATTTGATTTGTTCTGACGCAGATTCGTAGATCTGGTCAGTTAGTTTATTTTAATGAAACACAAGTTGACGCCGTAGCAGTCAGACAAGGAATGATGCGTTTGGGGCCGAGGCTCTGCCGGGCCGGTCCCATGATAAAAAAGTACAGTCCACTGCCCTTATCAGTTCAAAGGGAGGGAGTGATATCTTTCTATTCTTACCCTACGAAACTACTCTGTTTCTGAAGAGTGCGTTTTATAAAGCTAGAATATTTTCACTTATTCTTTCTAGCTATTCACCTCCCCTGTTAGAGTGAATTTCTCCTGAAATTCTTTGTATTTTTATAGATTATTTCCTTCTAAATATGCTAGCTTTATTATGTAACTTACTCTTCAAATCTATCGTAGGCGCGGTCTCTTATACGTAGGTGACAACTTGTAGTATTATTTCGTTTCTTTTTTTTTTCTTCTTGGTGGTACAACAACAGAGGTTTGGAAGACATTTTTGAATTATTTCGCAAATACACGGAGAAAAAAGTCTAGTTGGGCCTGCTAGATGAATCTAGTTACGCGCGTCTAGTAAATTTAAGGCAGAAGTTCCGTTACTCTTACTCGATGTCTTGTAAGTAGTCTAGTAGATTTAACCGATACGTCGTGTTATGGCAAATAGTGTCCATAACTAGACATCTAGTAGCGTGTTACTCCCCACTACACTTTTACTCCCTTAGTCGCTCCCTCCCACACCCTTTACCTACACTTTCTCTCGGTCAAGCCTGCTTCCTAATTTTCGGAGTCGTCACCTCAAGTTTCCTCCAGCCCCTTGCATTTCTGTGTCCCGTGCGTTATTCTGACCATTTTCAGAGCGGCAGGAAGCGAGAAGCGATGTGTTTTTATTTTTGTTTCTATTCGCGTGTATTAAAATAAGTGAATTCCGTGATGATGCAGTGGATAATCTTTTGGCCTTGTGGAACCTTTTCTCTTACAAGGCTAAATTTCAAGAAATGTAAACTTTTTCTTCAGTGTAGCCGCCATGTTGTTCTAAAGATAATGCTTCAGGCCGTGCGATTTCTTCTAATAATATAAAATCGTGCCTTTGCACAGTGTTTAATAAACGAACTTCAGTTTTATTGTGCTGTTTACATTTTGAAAAATGTCTTAAAGATCCTCAAAACATACTAAATTTCCTAGAAAAACTATTTCCCAACAGTATACATCTGGTAAATTTTACCAGAAAACTAGTAAGACTACCTAAACACGGAGATGTAAGCCTAACTCAACGTTTGCTTACTTTTACTAGACAGCTACTTAGCACTACTAGCCATGGAAATGTTCGCCGTACTAGATGTCTGGTAACGTTTACCAGACGTCTTGTAATTCTAACTAGACAGAGTTTAACTAGACTGTCTGGTGTGTTTAACTAGACAGCGTGTTGGTTCATATTTTACTAGACTGTCTAGTATGGCTAACCAGAATCCTTGTTACCCTAACTAGACATTTTTCTCCGTGTATCGCATTTATAAAGTGCAAAGTTTTAAATAAGGATTAACGGAGTGCTTAAGTAAGCTAGAATATCCGTTGCCTTGTTTCGCAAAGAGTGAGTTCGTATAATAATTTGTATTTCATCCGAAACAGTTTCTAAAATATAAAATAAAGCGATGAAGCTACTGGCAGTAGGGCTTTAATCTATTAGCGTGTACAGTGTAATGCTAATTATTGTACAAAATTTCATAATCAGAAGAACGGACGCGTTTGCATATGGCGTAGGGTCCAAGCCATTCACTATCTAATTTTGTTGCTTTGCTATCACTACGCAATAATACTGAATCTCGTGGTACAAAAGGAGGATTACTAATGATTATTTTTACATTCTGCTGCCTTTTTAATCGTTCCTGTGTTTTTCGGATGGAAGTTCTTCCTTTCTCCAAATATTCCTCATGTCTCTTTCGCCAAATGTCTAACAATTCTTGATGGGTTAACGGCGTGGTTGTTGCCAAGGCTAAAGGTAAATTGGCTTTTCTTCCGAATGTGATTTCAAACGGCGTTAAACCTGTACTCTCGTGGACTGCGGTATTAAATGCTAAGCATATTAGGTTGAAGTTTTGGTCCCATTCCGTCTCATTATCCGCCATGTATGTCTTTAACAAATCTTTAATTGTTCCGTGAGTTCTCTCGAGGGCTCTATTGCTTTGTGGATGGAAAGCAATTGTTCTGATGTGCTTGATTCTAAAAAGGTTTTCTAATTGTTGAACCAGTTCCGATACAAAGTTAGCGCCCTGGTCAGTTAGGATGTGCTTTGGAGAAGAAAATATGTCAATGTAATGATCCAGCAGGTTCGTTAGTATGCTTTCGCTCGTGGTTTCGCATAGTGCTATAAGAATTATATATTTTCTGTGCACATCTTGAATGGATAAAATATATTTGTTTCCGCTCGTTGTTCCCGGTAGAGGACCAACTATGCCCATCGCGATCTTCTCATTCGGCTACGTCGGCATTTCCGGAATGACTGCTTCAACCTTGGTACGAATTCAGGTAAGTTTTTCGCGTTGGCATGCTTGACATTTCTCAACGAAGTCGATTACATCTTTCTCCATATTTTCCCACGATGTTTGTTCGCGTAGTCTGTTGATTGTTTTATTTTCGCCAAAAGGGCCAGTGGCCACGATTCCGTGTGCCTCCCTCAAAAATGTGTGTTCTGTGAATTTTGTCTGCAGTAGAAAATTCAACATATCTCCGATGCGTACACGTTCCGTAACTTTGACTGAGGGATCTTCCATGTGAAATTTGAGTATGCTCCAGGTTTTGTTTGTGGTGAAATCTTTAATTTTGAGGTAGAGGAGTTTGACCCATTTTTCTTCGCCATAGTCTGGTAACTGGATTCTTAGCAAAGAGAAAATATTTTGTTTGCTAATTTCAATCCAATTCTTTCCAGTGCCAACAGGTTTGATTTTTAATTTACTTGGCAGGCGGTTCCTTTTCCAGATTGCGTAATCGTTTTGAATTTCTTTTTCGTCTGTCGGTTCATGATTTCGCAATCTTTCAGAAATTCGTTGGTCATCTTCGCCTGATGATGATGATGCATTATTCTCATCGACTTCTTGGGAGTCATTTACCTGATTGATTTGTGCATTCTCTGCCAATTGTTCTGAGAGATTTTGATCTTAAATAGGATCCATTCTTGAAAGCGCGTCAGCTGCCGTGTTTTCCTTCCCATTTTTATACACGATCATATATGCGTATGCTTCCATCGGAAATCTCTACCTCATCAACCTGGAAGAAGAGTCTTTTACGTTAAAAAGCCACGTCAAAGCCCGATGGTCCGTTTGTATTGTGAATTTACGTCCAGAAGATATTTTCGAAACCGCTTAACTGCCCAGACGATTGCTAAAGTTTCTTTTTCGGTAGTAGTGAAGTTTAGCTCAGGTTCATTTAGAGTTCTTGAGATGTAGCAAACTGGGTGTCCCTTTTTAGATAAAGTTGCCCCCAGTCCAACATTGCTCGCATTAGTGGTCAACGTAAATGTGTCCTTAAAGTCAGGATATCTTAAGACCGGTGCTGAGCAAAGAGCATCTTTCAATGTTTCAAAACTTGTTTCGCAAGACGGTGTAGAATTAAAGGGTTGATTTTTCTTTGCCAGTTCTGTTAGTGGTTTAGCTATCGTAGAGAAGTTTTGAATAAATTTCCGGAAATATCGAGCTAGTCCTAAGAAAGATATGACTTCTTTTTGTTTTTCGGGTCTTTTGAAATCTTGGACCTCTGATAATTTATGTGGATTTAGTTTCACTTCATTTTCCGTGATCACGTATCCCAGGAATTCCAGTTCTGGTCGAAGGAACTCACACTTGTCTGGTTGGAGTTTGAGTCCAGTAGCCCGTAAGCGTTCAAATAAGATGACCAGATTTTTCTTGTGTTCTTGGAGTGTACACACACGGGATGACCCCCTTAACTGTTTTGAAATTTCTTCTTTGTGGCATTCCGGATGTCGTGGTTGACGTACATTAATGTTTGTTTCATCTTTCATGACGATTTTATGTGATGCTAGTCTTGTGCAGGGTAGTGGATCTCCCTTTAGTAAGAAAATGTCGTGATAAAAGATAGCTATTTTTTGTATCTGTGTTCTATGGGTATCTTCGATATGTTCAAGCCTTAAATTTCCGTATAGTAATTTTAATCTAGTTTTTAGTTCTTCCTTTGTGATGTAAGTTATACGCTCCTCTCGTTCCGGACTGACATTGATAAACTTATAATTTATCTCTTCATCTCCTAATCTCAAGTCTGTTTCGGTATGATTACTAACAGGAATCATTACTTGTAAGTCAACGATATGGTGAATAGAATTTGGAATGTAGGGATTATCTTCTATGAGAATGTGCCCCTGTTTTTTGTTTGTTTCCACGGTCATCATTTGTATAGTGTTCCTTGGGATAAGGATACCGTCATATTCCAAGGAATAGACCTTATCGTCGAGTCGGAGGGATCTGTTGGACAAGTTAAACTGATAAGAGTACAGGAATGGTGTTCCGATTATGCCTTCCTCGGGTATAGGAAAATTTTCTGTTACAATTACGAAGAGATGTTCTTTCCCTTGAAACCTAAACTTGGTGGCTTCGTTTGACTGGTGCTTATCATTTCCCATTGAAAACTCTTTGTTCATTGAAATTCTCTGGTGGTATTTGTTAATGCAATTTTCTTTTATTAGATTTATCGATACGCCACTATCAACTGATAATTTTACAGGTTTAGTTGCTCCGTGCAATTGTCCTCTGATAGAATATAATCTTCCAGATATTGCTGATACTCTGTCTCCGACTCCGTTTCCCGGATATATTCTTGTTCCTCCATTTTTTCTTGCAAATGAGTTATACGATCCGGAGTTCGGCCTCCCGAGGCTTCCATCTGAAAATTTTCCCGTTTAGAAAAATATTGGTTTTCGAAATGTCCAGGTATTTTGCAGTGACTGCAAAATAACTGGGTTCTCTGCAGCAAAGGCTTGCTGTGATTTGGAGAATTGCTTATCGAAGGGTATTTTTGTTCATTAAATTGGGAGTTAAGGGTTTCAAAAGGATTGTTCTTGAGGTGTGTACGAATAGGTACTTGGGCTTTAATCGTGTTTCTTGACTGACGAATTTTACTTCTTTCAGCTAACCAGACTTTAGATTGTATTGAAATTTGTTGTGCTTCTCTAACATCGCTAGGATTTTTAATTGAAACTCGGTCTGAAAGTTCTTCTCTTAAATTCATGATGTATTTCTCAAGAACTGTTTTCTCTTCATTTTTTATGCAAATTTCTCGTGCGTGTGGTGAAGGATTTTTCGACTGTACAGCATACAAAAGTTCGTGCATTCTTTGGTTGAATCTTGCATTAAAATTCTGCAAACTTTCTCCAGCTTCTTGGATTACTTGTGATAGTTTGATGCGATGAGTTCCTAGTGATCCAGTAGTTCCAAAGTTAGTTCTAAGAGCTTTGAAAAGATCATCATAATTTTGAATTGATACGAAACGAATAGATTTTTCCGCTTCTCCTTCGATTTTTTCTGCAATGATCCAGTCTAATAAAACTCCTGGATTTGAACACTGCGATTTAATTCTTTTCACAAGAGTGATGAAGGATTCAACTCCCATATCGTCTTGTCCATTAAATTTTTAAATTAATTTCACCGCATCTTTCGCAGGGATAGTTTCGCTGGTGGTGGAAATTCTTGCATTCGACCTTTGTGAAAGCCTGTCACTTATAAGGATGGCTTCATTTGGGTTTTTACTCTTTCATTCGTCAAACTCTGTAGAAGCCCAGGGTCAATTTGTTCTCTCTCTAACGAATTTGTTGATTCTACAAACAACGTGTCATTGTTACCTACTCTAGATTCTTCATCGTTCTACCTTTCGCTATCGTCCGAAGTCACCAAATCAAAATTTGTTGCTATCGAGCTAATTTCCTCTTTACGAGTATTTATTGCGAGTTCCATGTTAGACATCCGATCTGATAATTTTTGTAGCATGCCAATTATGTCAGCATTAGTAAATAGAAGAGGGGTATCTTCAATCTGTAAAGGTGCGTTCTTCTGATTTTCGTCTCTCATGGTTTTCTACTTAATAGTGTGTGTGTGCGCGCGAGCGCGCGCGTGTGTGTGTGTGTATGTGTGTGTGTGTGCGTGCGTGCGTGTTTAATAGTGTACCTAAATCTTCGAATTCCCTACTTATGTTAGCAGATGTCGGGTGGTGTGTCGCGCCTCGTTATCTAATCTCTATATCGTTCTGTACAATGATATGCTCGCGTACGCGTATAGTGCGTGGCGAAGTCAGCCCTCCAGCCAGTGACTATTTTCTAATTTAAATTCACTATTTGAAACGAAAGTGTTACAACTTTGGCCAAATATTGTGATTGACTCGATGAACGTTTTTTAACGAAAGGTCTAAGTCTCGCGTAGTCGACTAGTCTTACGAGGTTTTGGAGAGTCGTGACAGAATACTCCTTATGATTTTGTTATTTTTCCTCTTCTGTTTAGTCACTTGAGATTCCCATTGAAGGGAATGCTGCTTCAGTGGATTTACTCGTTCTGGTCAGCCGTGGGTTTCACAGTCCGTGAATTCTGCAATTCCAACGGTGCCAACTTGGTTGGGTGACGTCTCGCCTTTTAATCTAATTGCTCAAGACAAGGAATCACTGTGAGCCTACTTAGTTAAGCCCAGTACGTGTTTTCCTGATTTTCATTCCGTAGAAAAGTTCTTATTGATACTTTGTGAGAATGACGTATCAATCAAAAACATCCTAGCAGGATCGCCAATTTATGTAACGGTCTGAATAAAAAGTCACTTTAATTCAATTTGTTCTGACGCAAATTCGTAGATCTGGTCAGTTAGTTTATTTTAATGAAACACAAGTTGACGCCGTAGCAGTCAGACAAGGAATGATGCTTTTGGGGTCGAGACCCTGTCGGGTCGGTCCCATGATAAAAGAGTACAGTCCACTGCCCTTATCAGTTCAAAGGGAGGGAGTGATATCTATCTATTCTTAGCCTACGAAACTACTCTGTTTTAGAAGAGTGCGTTTTATAATGCTAGAATATTTTCACTTATTCTTTCTAGCTTTACAACCCTGAAATTCGAACGATTCGAGGTTTACTTAATTATAATTCTTTTTTTTTTAAATTGCAAAAAATAATTTTGAGCTTTCTATCGGACGCGACATTTCTTTAATTATTAAGGCTTCCGAATAGAAATAGTTCATTTTTCAACGTAAAAATGTATGCATTATTTAATTAAGAACAGATTCATAATCGTCTTACAAAATCAATTTTATTATCATTCAATTGTAAATAGTCGAACTATAGTTCAATTTTGAACATAAATATTCAATTTATATTCACAGTTGATCAACTTAACATTTTTCCAAATGTTTATCTCAAACGCTTTAAATTGATTTATAATTGTTTACGTGTTCAAAATTGCATTTTGAAATTTTTTAAATAAAAAATGTACGTTCAGAAAATTATCTTCAAAATTAGCCTAAAAACAATTAAAAAATTGTAATTTCCAGATTTATTGATATTTTCCGGAAACAATAACATCTGAAGTTTTTTTAAACAACTCCTAATAAAATTAACACCTAATGTCTTTCGTTTATGCCCATAAAACGGCTACTTTTATCACCTTTCATGCAATAATTGAGGTAAAATCTACAGTTTAGGATGCATGTGATGTTTTTCCCAATATATGAAGATGTTACCAAATATCATCTCTAGATGTTAAATTCTTATAATCTTCAGGCATTAAATTGTAGCATCTCACATTTTAGAATATCCAGGCGTCTGTGTATTCTCAGATGGTACGTCGCATCGTGGCGCGTATCATATGCATCCATTCGCATCGAAACAAGTAATAATTAGGTTATAAAATGATTTTTAGTGCTAAATCACACGTGATTTAGATTTAGAAAATGACTAAGTTTATATTTATTTTCATTGCACATCACTGCCACTTGCACGTGTACAGAAACTTAGCCTCCTTTACTTTCGTTTTTGTAGTCTTATGATAGCCACTTCCCTGCTTACTGTGTGTTTAAAAAATTGAAATTTGTATCCAGTGCCACTTCCGAGTTCGTCTATCAAAATTTTGTATAGGTTTATAAATACGTTTGCAAAAATTATTCTATATATTTAAGGTTATCTAATGGACCATGATTCTAATATGGATATTACGCGGAGAAAAATGGTTTTCGAAATCAGAGGTAAAAGTACTAGGTCACATAGTAAATTTGTACAATATTTTAAAGTTCTTTACGCTAAAAATCGTGAGGTACTTTGGAATGTATCTATGTATTTCATCTTATCCTGAAAAGTATTTTTTATTTGACTGCTCAAAATATAATACCTTATGTACAGTAGCACTAAATATGATGTAAGGAAGGCAAAATTAATATTTGTAGAGTAATATTTAAGATGAAGGCAAAGACTTAATACTGCCTTATATTAAGAAAAATGCCTTGTATCCGATAGCTATTTACGCTATAAACCATTGCACAAAATGAACAGTTGTAAGAGCACTAAGCGCTAAGGTATGATGAGAATTCATACTACTCCACATAGTGAAAGTTCCCTTGCGCTGTAGCTTGGATTAACTATGCCGCGTAGCCATTTCTTCAAGGGTGCACAGCACATTATTCTATCCGAGGAGTAATTACTTCTTTCTTGAATAATAAAATGCGCCCCTGATGACATTTTTTGCATTTAAATTTACTTTTGGAGATAGATTCCATTTTGGACATAGATTTCATAACCTAGTGTGATGTCAAACGTGAAATACCGCTCAAGTTACTCACTTCTTCAGTTGCCAATAATTTAAGTATTTATGAAAACAGTGAAGTGAAACTGAATATTTTGTTGTATATCTTTTGAAAAAAGTGTAATGTTCAGTGAAAAACTACAAAAAGGATTACTTTTCTATCTGAAGGTAAGTTTATCAAAAATGCAACTTTGTTCAAACATTTTATTATTACTTATACATTTAATAAATTTATACTATTTTCTTCGTTATTCATTTTTGTGAAAAATCAAAATCTTAGTTTCAATTATTTTCTTGTGAAAACAATTAATAAACCATTAACTGAAGGCATGTTCTCATGTGATGCTCCATACTTATTCATTCGTTTCTTAATAATTTCAATTTTCATGGAATTTGCAGTTAGTCTTCTTACTTTCAGAAATCTTATATACGTAGGCTCATTATAGGTTCTATCCATCCACTGGTTTAAGTTATTAAGTTTCCAGAAGTTTGAACTATGTCAGTTATAAACACAACATTATATGTATATTACTGCATCAGGCAGATGTACACCCGAGAGCATAAATGCGTCCCTGACGTCACACTTACTGTCTCTCTTCCTCTAACCAACTTCTCTGTTGAAGGGGAAGAGATTGCGCACTGTGACGTCAGCCAAAAGGGGACTAATTTCTCCGGGCCCTAGCCGACACCAAGTAGACGCCGGTTAAAACAATGTTAAAGTCCACTTAGGCAAAATTTTCTGAGGGCTGAAGGAAAATTTTCACCCCGAGCTCAGGTATATAAACGTTCAAAATTTTTCATCATAGCAAATTCTTTCATTTTAGAGATTTTGATGAATTTGGAAATCAAATATCAAGTTTGCAGTAATGCTGGAGAAATTTCAAATATAAATCGTCAAAATTACAGACATTTCCAATTGTAAATTGGCAACATCGGAAACTCTTCTATTTTAAAGGTCTACAATTGAAGGTTCTGCAATTTTGAAGAATTAAAATGGCAAAATCTTCAATTTCGAAAATATAGAATCACAAACTATTCAGTTTCAAAGATTCGTATTTTAATCGTTTATAATATGGTATATTTTTTCCAGTATTTCATAATTTTTAAGATTTACATTTAAAAACTCTTCAATTTTCACGATTAACAGTTTAAAATTATTTAATTTTGAAGATTTATAAAATAATAAAATCTCTTAATTTTGAATGAATTTGATGATTTTGAAAATCGAATATCAAGCTTTCAATTCTAAATAATCCAAATTACAATTGTTTTCACTGTGATACTTAAAATTTGAATAATTTTTCATTTTTAACTGTCCACCTTGAATGTTCTTCAATTTTTAAAATTTAGAATTGAAAAGTATTCAATTTTTAATATGTATGAAGTAATACAAATTTTGTAATTTTTATGATTTTCAAGATCAAAAATCAAGAGTTTGCAATTCTCGATCGCCCAAAATAATGATAATTTCAAATTTAAATGATCAGAATTACAAAATTTGTATTGTTATATAATTGAAAGAAGCATAATTTCTAATTGCAAATGTTAAGAATTGAAAATTCTTCAATTCAAAAGAATTTGTAATTGAAAATTCTTAGTTAAAAAATTCTCTATTTTTACAGATTTATAAGTGATAATTTGTAAATTTTTATGATTTCGAAGATCAAAAATCAAGAGTTTGCAATTCTCAATCGCCCAAATTAATGAGAATTTCAAAGTTTAATGATCAGAATTACAAAATTTTTAATTGTAAAACTTTCATATTTTTTTATTGTTGATTATCAAAATTAAATACTTTTCAATTGTAAACATTTACAATTCAAAGTTCTATCATCTTGAAGATTTACAATTTGAAATTCTCCCAAATTGAAGAAATCTTTATTGTAAATCATCAGAATTACATTTTTGTGACGGTAAAACTTACAACTTGCATAATTTTTAATTTTTAAACGTCAGAAAAATATTATCTTAGTACACTCGTCATTTACGATTTTTGTTGTGCAGAGTATCAAGATGCAGTGGCATTATTTTTATTGCCAGCACTGATAACTCCCGCACAGATGCAGTATGGCAAGAAGCAAAAAAGACGAAAGACGAATCAGGGTGAATCTGTTCCAGTGAACCAGAGAAATGAACGATTTTCTTCTCAAGAAATACAAGAAGGTTTCATCCTGCATGTTCAGGTATTAATATTACTCACATATATTAATTTTCAACTTCGTAATCACAGCGAATATGTTAATTACTGGTTTGAAAATATTTCACCTAATACATTATATTAACTGTTTTCCAGAATGCTTCAGATATTTGATACAGTTTTAAAGGATCCGATGATATGCTACTTTGAGTTGTGTTACTTCGTCTGCAAACGTTGCTGTAGATGATTGGTTTGAAGATGAGGATGTGGATTCTGCTCACATCGATGATGATGATATCTGCGATGATGTAGATGAATTTGCAGAAAGTCTTTCAGCCAATGCAACAGACTTATGTAGTGAAGATTTAAGTGAAAAACGAAATAAAAATGAATATATAAAAACAATAACGAATCAGCATTTTTTATTTTACTTTTCATATAAAATAAGATAAAATAATATAATACGCTATTCTACCTAGCGTTAAGAGCTATAAGAAAATGCCACACTTCATATTTAAAGCAGTTAGAATCACTATGTGGTATATTTCTAGAAACTATTCAATACTGTACTTGTGATTATGTGGGAAGATCATATCTATTACTTGGATCTAGTTGAGTTTACCATGTAGCGTAGTATAAAATCTATTTTTACTATGGTTTTCGCAAGTGTTTGGCAAAAGCACACTAAACGGTTTGAGGTAGCAGAATTTACCATGTAGCATAGCGCATCAAGCTACTCTGCACGGGATACGCAGGTACCTGAGTAGAAATGCCTGCTACTTCAGAAGGGTCAAGTTTACTATGTGACAAAGTACAATTTGCTCTTAACTCAGTTAGCGTAGCTACGTTAATGTGCACCGTGTAATATTAATAATGACTGAAACTACTATGTAGCATAGCATATGATGCTGTTTTTGACGATATAAAATCCCTTTACCTCATATTATAAATTACTTCAGTGGAACAATACAAACTACTATTAAGCTCCATGTGTCACCAGTTTACTATGTGAAAAAGTGAAAACTTCTAACATTCTTAGCACAATTAACCAACCATTTTTCTCCGTGTATAGATTTTAAAATCTTGGATTATGGATTTTATGATCTCAGATTATAAAGTTTAATAATCCAAGATATTATCACGTAATATCTATTTCTTAATATCTATAGATTGTAGTTCTAATAATCTTGATCACTGTCCCATATAGTTAATAGTCCAATATTATATCCCGTAACATACTGTTTATTACCAGGTATAATCCATTTTTCTTATTGTAAACGCCTAGTCAAGCAAAGTAAAGATAAAATCAGGACAGGAGAAGATAAAAAAATACAAAAAGAAGAAGGAAGTAAGGAACTGATAAATAAATCTATAAGGGGAAGTAAAAGTACAGAGTTTATCAGCATGTAGCTATAGAGCACCAGAATTGCGATATAGAACATAATGCATTGTAAAACTCAATTGAGAAGGTCTGTTTCACTGAGGTTAGGGATATAATTAAGAACTCGAAAACGGTTAGGTTGCTGGTGTAGACAGTATTAGCGCTGAAATGCTTAAATACCGTGGAGAGTACTGAAAAAAAAGCTATAATCATAGGAATATACAAAGGCAAAGGAGATAAACGCAACTGCAATGATTACAGAGGTATCAGCTCATTAAGTACCATAAGTAAAATATACTCAGAAAAATTTATTCTTGGGGTAATAAAAATAACAGAAGAAAAGATATGGAAAGTTCAAAGTGGATTTATGCCAGGAAGATCATGCACGGAACAAATATTTAGCTTAAGACAGATCACAGAAAAGAGTATGGAGTCAACGGATGGTTCCTACGAGCAATAAAAACAATATGTATATGTAGGTAGCAAAGCGAGTGTAAGGATCAATGGGAAACTGAGTGACTGGTTCGATATCATGCAAGGCGTTCAACAAGGTTGCGTTATGTCCTCATCGCTATTCATCATATTTATGGACTAGTGTCTACGAATGGCCCTTTCCGACTAAGAAGGTGTAGATCTCGAGACAGTAAAGGTACGTGGGTTAGCTATTCGAGAACTTGCACGGAGAAAAATAGATATTAGATCAGAATATATGGATATTACCGGATAATATCTCAGCGATTTAAATATGGGACAGAAATCTAGATATTGAAGCAGAGCATCTGTAGATATTAAAAAGACGATTTTGCCTAGCAATATCCAAGATATTAAACAATATAATCTATGATATTGGACCCAAATATACCGAGATATTAAAAATTACTATGTAAGATATTTCACCAAAATATCCGAGATATTAAAAATTAATATCCGAGATATTACAAATTAATATCGCTGTCATTAAACTTACTTCTTTCAAATTATTAAAAAAATTAAATAAAACATGGGAGAATGAAATGGATATAACAAAAATATAACATAATATAATATATAGACGTCTATTCTCTATATTATGTTATATTTTATTAATTCTAAATGAAGAAAAACAATGAAAATTATATCGGAACATCACAGCTGTATATTCTCAATAGATAATTATACATAAACTATATAAATGAGATCAAGAAAAACGCAAATTCGAATCCTTATTCATAATTGTGAACAAATTGTAGCTCAGGAAGTATTTCTTAGTTAACAAGAACCGAGAACGATCACATTCCCCAAATTCTATTTTCCCCAATATTCATTTGACCGGAAATCGTGAAACCAAATCACTATTTTACATCGCTTTTTTTGTTTTCAAATAATATTGTGCCTAATTTTTATTTTACCGAATGACTATTTTACATAATATTTGTTTTACCTAATGAGTGTTGGTCATAATTTTTATTTTGCCGAATATTTATGCGCTTATTTTTATTTTTCCGAATTGCTATTTTTCATAATTGTTATTCTTACGAATCGTCATTTAACATAAATTTCATTTTTCATAAAACTGGCTCACTTATAAAAATAATGACACGAAATTCAAATTAGCCAATCAATTTCTTATTCAAATTTCTAATTGGCTGATTTGAATTTTGAGCAACTATTTTTTTGCGGTTACTATTTTCTTGTGAAAAATGAAATTTCTGTTACATGTTGCTTCGTAAGAATTAAAATTATAACAAATGATGATGCAGAGGTATAAAAATTAGGATAAATTAAAATTTGGAAAAAGAAAAATATATGGCAAATGGGTTTTCATTTAGT
>CAKNXH010057651.1:35527-95249 GCA_932178445.1 Andricus quercusramuli | reverse complement strand
TCTATATTTTTAATATCTACTTTTCAATATCCATTTTTCTCCGTGTGCAAAGAATGTTGCGCAAAATAAATGCAAGCATGAAGAACATAGACCTCAAAATTAACGTATATAAAACAAAAATTATGGTGTTCGAAGGAAATGGTGAGAAAAAAGTTGCAACATTATCTTAAACCATGAGAGAACAGAACAAGTTGATAAGTACGTATATCCAGGTAGCCTATTCACTAGTGACGGAAATATAGATGAGGAGTTAGATAGGCCGATAAACAAGGGTAAGAAGGGAATCGGTAGAGCAGGGTCTATTATTATCAGAAGTAAGAATATATCAAAAAATATGCCCGCTTCGCGGGCACATTCTCATTGCGCGCGACTTGCTTCGCTTGCAGGCTTGAGCGCGCCTAGGGCGCGCGACTATTGGTTCTCGTGCTTCGCGCTCGAGGATGCATTCATCTCGCGCTTCGCGCTCGATAATATGTTTACCTCGTGCTACGCGCTCGGTCTTTATATTTCCTACACATTTGTGCACAGACCTTCTGAAACTAAAGGTCAAAGCGTGAACAACTGTAATTTCATGGTTGTGAATTCTCTTTTGTTGAAGCTCCTTCGGCTTTAACGAACACATTATTATCACGTATCTCGTGCTGCACACTCGATTTTGTCCAAAATTTGAACTTTTCTACATTATGTTCAACACTATTATATCCAATGTACATTATATTTATCTCTGTACCTCGATCTGGTACTATGAAGAGGGTTCTCAAAGCACCCACGGCCTTGACGATTGCATTCTCATTGCGATACTCGCTCTTCGCGCTCAGCAGCTAGGCTATACAGACGATTGCTTTTGAAAAATAAAATCATGTGAAAACTAGGGAAAATTCTGATTATAATTTTTTAATCTACCAGAAAATTTATTTTTCTACTTTTTGAAAGTTTTCAAAATTTTGAAAAGTATATAACTTTTCTAATTTCCATCGAAATCAAAAATTTCATTGAGATAATTTTCATTTCTTTCACCAATCTGTAAGAAACTTTCACAAAAAATTTTGAAACTGCAAAAAAATTTTTTTTTCAAATTTTGAAAATGCTCTAAAATTTTTAATTTTGGTTGGAAATATCTGGTTAATGAACTTAACCTTCATTCTAAGACCCATAAAAATTTTACCAAAGGCTGACTCGATTGGACAAATCCTTCAAAAGTTAGCGTGGCTACAACATTCAAGTAACCACACAGACAGACACCGACAAAATTGTATGATTTTCGGACTCTGCGAGTGCCGGAACATAAAGATCCGTTAAAAACTAGAGATCGAACATTTGGTCGATTACAATACACTCTCATGAATGAGAATGTAAAAAAGCTAAAATGGCAATATATAATCCTATATGTTGAAATATGGGAAGAAAATCTGTTAAAATGGTTCGGACATGCTGAAAGAATAAAAGATGAATGACTGACGAAACAAGAGTATAAAGGTAAAGTGAATGTCAGTGTGCCCAGAGGCGGACCGTGGAAAGAATGGTTTTAATGGGTGAATTAGACTTCAATTTCGAAGAGACATAAGAAACCATTGAAACACGAGAGTTTGCATGAAAAAATGCATGTACGTGAAGGAAGCTGGCGAAGTATGCCACGACAGAAAAGTGTGGCGACAAATAGTTCATATAAAAAGTATCAATAGAGTGATTGAAGTCTAAAACCAACAAAAGACCTTGGATACTAATGGGCCCGAGTGGGGAACCTCACATGACGACCACGTGAGGGTTTTCCCTTGGGGTGATCGCTAGACAGATCAGCAACCTTGGTCGGATGAGTGTTGCGGAACGCACGTGTTATTTAAATAAATAACATGAGAATTCTAGATCAATCTAAAAAATCAATACCTCCTTCCTCATCGAGTGAGTCACGCCTACCTTGAAAGGAAAATGGCGCAATGGTATAATAATAATAATTTTTATTTGTAAATTCAATTATTTGAATTTTATAATTTTTATTGAATCAAATGATTATTTCTTATTTATTGAATTGTATTATTTGCAATTATTAATTCAAGTTGAAGATAAATACAAATTTTCATTGACTAAACAACAAAATTCGACGGATTCAAAGAAAGATAAATTATAGTTAATCGCAAAACCAATTTTTAAAAATATTGCGCTATAAAAATAGCCTTTTTAATGCTACGGCAGTGCATTTATGAATAAAAAATTATTATGCATCAAATAAACCTATCCTGTATTTGACTAAAGTGAAGTATTGCCTGTTTCAAGGGCCGTGAATTGTGAACATTTGGGTATTTCAAGGTTGAAGGGGCGCCCCCACCTCTACCGCGAGTCGTGGAGTGATTTTTTCAAGCGACGTTCATTGGATGCGCCGGCCTTGTATCGATGCGCGTGCTATAACAATCTGTACTGTGCTATAACAATTTGCGCAACGAGTATTTGAGCATGACTGCATGGTCACGATAGGATAGGTGGAAATGTCAGGAAAGTTAGCATAATTGGTACATATTGACATGGAAATGCATACGTCTTTTTCGAGAAAATATTCTTAACGTAGAAGTAAGTTATAAATGTCTTAATAGTAATATTTTTCAAGTGTAGAATGCAATTTGCGCGATTACGTTTCAGCATCCTTTTATCGGTTGAGTACCTTTCATTTTTACGAAATACAATCACCTATCCGAAAATTCAGGTAAGAGTACCCGATTCTGAACAATTCGATCTGATACTCTAACCTCAACTTTTGGGTATTCAATTTTATTTGGCGAAACTGAAATTTCGTCAATCGGCAAAATTCATTTTGCATAATATAGGCAGAAATTTTGACCTTTATGTAAAAATAATGCATAATAACGATGATTGTAGCACCCATATGTTAGTGCAACAGTGAACAGTATTGCAGTATTGCTTGGTTTTGCACTCGCTTCGTTCGTGCGCTAACCTCCGTCTCATACATCAAGCCGACATACGTCGGCAATCGCCTAATGCACGTATATCACATGGAATTTCTTGCAGCAACCGTCCGAAAAAAATATTTAGTGTAGAATTGTATGTATTTCAAAATATTGTCAACGAAAGTTAATAATTTTGTTCACGTTATCCGGCTTTACTAATTTCTCCATTTTAAAACTGTGTAAAAATGATATATGTGGTAGTCCCGAATGGACTAATGTTAGCATTGTCCGAAATGTGAAATCATATTTGTAATGCACCTCCTATAATTCTAAAAGTTAATAAAAATAATCGAGAATTATTGCATTTGTTTACCTTAATCCACAAAAATTGCTCCTACAGTTTTCGGAAGAGGGATAAGTGCTCGAGTAGATCAAATATTATCAGAAATGTTTTAATCATATTTGTCTTATAACACAAATTTTCACATCAAGAAGAAATATTGCGTTTCCATTTTTTGTGAAAATCAAGATAACCTTGATGGAAAAATCGATCGAAAATGTCATGACTTCCGAAAGACGTATCTGGACTGTTGTGTGCATCATCCCCAGTCTGCTATGTACGATGTTTTCGGTTTTTGCTGTGTGTTTAACCTGAGACCGCTGTGTGTGACATATTATATTGCATTTTGCAAAATGACGGAATTGCAGCGTGCAATATATCTGAATTTCTATATGTTCCTCATTCGCTTTATGCACTGTTCGTATAATTTTTGATGTAAAAAATAGAGAAATGAAAAATCCTCAAAATTTTGCAGTTTTGCAAATGAAGGATATTTCAAGAAGAAACCAGCTTTCACCGGTTGGTTTCAGACATTGAGATCGTGTGAACAGAAGCAGACATTCAAAGAGAAAAACTAACTACCTCAAGTGTATCTAAAACAACAAATCACAGAGGATAAATTTAAGAAACAAAACATTGCAATCAAATGCAATGAGAAATGGATCTCATGAGAACACGGAAAAAATTTGTACTTGAGAAATTACAGAATTAGTTCCGATGTGGCGGATATGAGAAAAAATCCGTAATAATTACAGACCTACGTTATTTTAAATTCTACAGAACTTTTTCCATAAGAATTAAATATAATGCAGGAAGAATTCTTAAATGGGAGAGTAATTTTAGCAATGGGAAGCTTTAAAATTTGCGAAACTAAAGTTCGTTAAAAACAAAGTGGAAGACTGGATATTTCACAGAACGCCTCTCAAATCAAAAACACGGCAGAGTTCTATGATTTCTACATCACCGCGCCGTCGTTTCCAACACGACAAAAATTTTGATTTATATACTACTACTACTTTGTATATTAGAAGGAAGGAAGCAAGGACGGACGGAGTGCACACACAAGAGACACATTCTTAACTTATCGTACGCACACCAACATAATATGATTCTATAGCCTAACCTAACATATATATACCTATATACATATAATACACGCAACGCACTTCTCTAACGCAGAATATCGCACGCTGAGGATATTGGCCGAAGTGGTCCTTATATACTAACCAAGAAAATTCTCACCGCTTGTGAGAAACGACCACCCAGATAGCAAAATGCGCGCACAGCGGGGGGCACGCGTGCGGATTATCCGCACGTCGTGTCGTCACCTGAGCAGACATATGTATCCTCATATGCGACGCATATCGCTCGCACGTCGTGAAGGTCGCACGCGTGACGATAACATGCGGGCCTCACACGCATTCTCGCAGGGTTGTAAAATATATTGTTTTAAATGTTATTAATGAATAGAATCACGTAACAGCTCACAAAAACATTTTATTTAAATATTTGAAGTTGAAATATATTCATAATATTGTAACAGTGTACACATGAATATTTGGTTTTAAGTAGCATATTTCAGGCACATCACAAGAAATATAATGAAGACCCTGGCGAAAGTTTCGGATAGGATTTCATTCCGAAGTTATCCGAACTATTCCGAATCATTCCAGAATCTGTATACAAGCCAATGCGAATCTTTCCAAACCAATCCAAAAAACATTTTCAATCTCATTTGTTGAAAATCGTTCAAAAATCAATCCGAATGAGTCTGATCCAAATCAGAGACTTCAATCCGAATGAACCCAAACGAATCCGAATCAAAGTTTGAATCCGAACGAATCAGAACGAATCCGGGCTCGGATTAATATCTAAACTAAATATTGAATCCAAATCAATCCGAATGAATCTGTGTTCACATTCGCTCGGATTGACTCGGTTTGAATACTCGGTTTAGATTAATCCGAGCCCGGATTCATTCTGATTCGTTCGGGTTCATTCGCATTGAAGTCTCGGATTGATTCGGATTGATTTTTGAACGATTTTGAACAAATGAGATTGAATACGTTTTTTGGATTGGTTCGGAAAGATTCGCATTGGCTCGGATACAGATTCCGGAATGATTCGGAATAGTTCGGATTACCTCGGAATGAATTCCTATCCGGAAAGTTCGCCAGGGGAGTATTGTTTTATGTTGAAGCAATCCAACATACCTTAGGTGGTATGTTGGCAATATTATTTTTCGATGGTGATTACAAATTTCATTTGATCAAAACTAATTCGCCCGTTAATGAACTCTAGGAGATAATGAAACACTGCATATGGGAAAAAGCTTATGAGAGGCATAAAAACCCCATTTATTGCTAATCAACACAAAGAAGTGATAAAGTTGCACAAGATGAGAAATGGATGCCGCACAAAGTAACACGCGCGCACAACCCACAATGGTTTGAAAGCCGATGAATTGTTCGTTGCACACGTACGTACAGGTGATCGAATCGACAACGCTCGCTCGGAGGAATTCCTCGCACACACACACTTTGCACACTCGTTGAGGAGATATTGTTGCTAACGTCGTTAACGTTAGCACCAGGATGCCCGAAGGCGTTGTGGCTTTGTTCTCCTTAAAGATTTGCTAATGTCGTTAACATTAGCACAAGGGGGCCCGAAGGCGATGTGGCTTTGTTCGCCTTAAAGATTTGCTAATGTCGTTAACATTAGCACAAGGGTGCCCGAAGGCGCTGTAGCGTTAATCCACCGGATTGGCGATCAATACATCCCCTCTTCTGCGCAATACGTTGTCGCGATACACAATGTTGACGAAAAAGCACGGTTGACAAACGTTTTTTCGGTCAAGAGAAGGAGATCCGTTCGCGATCGTAGCTCGTTTCGCACTGGCCCATCGGCTCGCCTTTCACTCCTCTCCAACGCGCGCAGCAGCAAGAAGAGCGGGAAAAGCTCTTGGCAAGTGGCGCTACTACTCGTCGCGTTCACGGAAACTCAACCTACACTTCACACGCGCTCTCGCGCGAATATACGTTGTTCCGACGGAACAAGTATTATATAACATATTGAAACATATCCTCGAGAACTCTCGAGAATATGGGAAGGTGTTGAAGAACTTAATTAATTACCACTTTTTAGACAATGTTGTTATTGTTGGTTAATCAGTATTTTGAACGTCAAATGTATACATTAAAATCCGGCAATTTTCAGAGACGAAAATGATATGTAATAAGAAACTGTTGAAAATTTCAACCTACAGTACTTAATTTTTGATGAAAATAATATTTTGTATGATTTAAAATGTTTCCTGTTAAAGTATACAAGGACATGTGCTCTATTAAACTCAAAATTTTATTTTCTATTATACTATTTAGTCGCTATGTTCATACGTCCACACGAAATAAGATATCAAGTTCAAATTCTGGGAAATTAAATAAACGGTACTAAGCAACGTCCGTAAGCATGTAAATGTTTATAATTACAAAGAGAAATGTCGATCAAATGTATGAAAAATTTGTGTTTGTAATTATAAAAATTTAGATGTTAACGCGCAGTCTTTAGTGCCTTTTGTTTACTCTGCCGTACTTTCAATTTGATATCTTATTTCGTGTAGACGTGTAATGGCGGAAAAGAAAAAAAATCAGGTCAAACGCTGGGGTCAAACGGACCTCGGATTCGTGCTCAGCTGGTCAAAATACATGGGAATATATGTGTCGCGTCTGTAGATCAGAAAAGAGTTTTTTTTTGTGTGCCGGTGTGATATTCACTTATTATTACTGTATAAAATGCAACTATTATATGTTCGTGCGACACATATGTCCCGCACCATGTAAGCCCGCGTGCCTCTCACAATGTGGGACGCATATGCCTCACACGTACGTGCCCTCACACAAAATGTCAAGCATATGCCTCGCACCATGCACGCACTGCGTGCGTCGCACGCCGTGCGAGTAACGCGCCTCGCACGATTGTTATCTGGGCAGTGCCGAACCCAAAATTTTTGGTCAACATTTTTGGTCAAATATATTTGAACTTAGTATTACATATTTGATTTCGAAATTTTGTATCTTTTACCATATCGCTCAAAACAAACCATACCAAAATTATAAGAAAATGTTAACAAAATGTATGGTTAAAAATTCCAACATATATGCGTAGATTAAAAATAGTGTAACAATGACTGAAGTAAATACTAATATGAATAAAAAGTAAAGCTTGGAAAAAACTTCTAATTAAAACTTTGCCAGAACCAATATATACTTTGATGTTCACGAAAACATGAAAACAATGTTGGGAAAGATGTATTTTTTCGACCTTTTGAATTTTGAATGTTTTACCCTAAAACTAATGATTTGAAAATGTGGTAGTCGCTAGACCGGGAAATGCCGAGGATTTTTTCAAACCCGGAAAACCAGGAAGCGGCAAATTTAGTAGTTGAACAAGTGTAAACGTTCGATTGAAATTTTATAAACTATTTCCAATTTTAAAATAGTTTAGAGTGAATAGACTCATAATTAAACTCTTTTATTCAATTTGAAATTATACTTGTGCAAATATTGTTTCAGTTTTAAATATTCGATTTTTAACCCATTGCGAATTGAAATTTTTTAACTAAAAAAGGCATTTTTAAATATTTAGCAGTATTGGGTTGTTTATTTAAAATAAGCAATTATAAATCAAATATTCACAATTACACAATTTGAAAGTGAATTGTTTCAAATATAAAGTCTTGAATCGTTGAGTGCAAAGTTTAACCTTTTAAGGTAAGAATTTCAATTATTTCATTTTGTTGAATTTTGAAACTGCAAGTGAAAGTTTTAATTAATAAATAACAACTGACCAATTATTTATTGCAAACGACCTCAAATTAGAAATGTGATTTTAAACCATCAATTGAAAAATGTTTAAGTTTTAATGATTCTAATCAAAAATTGCTTCAAAATCATATAATTTTCAAAATTTTAAAATATATTGATTCATTCTTTCTTTTAGAGCATGGAAAATAAAAACGTGGATTTATATGTCATTTCATTTAAATTTATTCCATTGAATAATATTGAGAGCTTCCATTTTATACGCGTAAAGTATTCAGCGTTTAAACGAAAACAATTTTAAGCTTCAATGCCAATAGTTTATAATTCAAAACTGAGGATGATAATACGATCAGGAATTTACTAGAAAAAATTGAAAAAATCTTTCACTTTTCTTCTGTCATCAGCAGACAGATTGATTACCTGCTCCTGGTTTTTGTTAGTAAATTTCGAAGGTTTCACAGCTTCTGATTGGTTAGTGATGAATCGACCTCGATCAAGTCGTCACGCGCTTTTACCATTGAATCGTATAATTTTATAATAAAAATTTCAGGCAGAAAATGAAAATTTCTACCTAAACTTGTGACCACATATTTCCCAGATCTGTTAAGTAATTTCCATTATTTTCCCGTATTTTTCAAGATGCACAAGATTCCATGCAAATTCCCGGATTCCCCATGTCGGTAAACACCCTGATTTTATAATGCCGAATTTCACCCTTTTTAATTGTGAAATTATAGATTTAAAAATTGGATTCTTTTAGAAGTTTGTTTGATTTTAAACGTAATCATGATAATTCATGTATTAGATGTTTCAATTTTTAACAGTTGAATGTGAGACGATCTAATTATAAAAGTTTTTATTAATGTTCAGTATAGCAGGATCCATTTTTAATGTACAAATGTTCCTTTCTATAGTAATGGGCTTGTAAAAAAATATATTTGTGTTGAATAGAAGAAAATTTAGTTTACAGATTAAGAAAAAAAATAATTATTATTCTACTTGAACTGGAATATAATCTCCAGTTTCGAAAATATGTTTAAAAACGAAAATAAAACAAATTTTGCATGGAAAACTCTTGTTAATACATTTATTTACATACGTACTTAACCTTTATGTAGAGAAAAAAACTAGGTTTATTCTCCAGGAAGGTGAAAGGATACATTTTTCTAAAGAGTTTACAGAAAATTTTATATGATTCGAGAACATTGTATATGATTTAAAGAAGTTCCTTTAATTATAGCGAAAAATATTCCAGTCAATTAAATATAAATGTCACAATTGTTTTGAATTTACATAAAATTATTACAAATAGCAGATTATTTTCCACTTATACAAAGTGAAAATTGCTACGAACATTAACATAATCCAACACCTTACTTTCAAGATTTTTATAATATTTGATAAACAGAAAAAATACATGTTGGAGGTAGATGGAATTCTGTATTTTTGAATTAATTCGAATTATCTATAAACCGATCTGCCACACGTTAGTCACTTTTAGTTATTTTCTTCTCAAAAAACTTTGTAATCACTTTTTTAAAATGAAAATAACACTTGAGTGACTTTTCTTTAAGAAAATTAAAATAAAGATTCCAAGGGTTAACCACATTATGAAATTCAGATCTAGACCCATTTCCCAGTTTTTTTACATTCTCATTCTAATGAGAAGGTATTGGTATTATGTAAAATTTGACTTGGTCGGTTTTCATCAAATCTCTACGTTTTGAGACCCCCTGAGCTACAAAAAAAGGTTTTTACCAAGGTGTCTGTCTGTCTGTAGTATGTCTGTCTGTCTTTCAGTCTGTCAGTCAGTCTGTCAGTCAGTCTGTCTGTCTGTCTGTCTGTCTGCAGGCAGGATAACTTTCGAAAAAATAATCAGATTGGGTTGTGATTTGGCATACTTTTTTAGGGCCTAAAAAGAAAGAACAAGTTCGTTAACCAACCATTTTGGATAAAAATTCAAAAAGTGAGCACATTTTGAACATTTTTGAGACCATTTTTTTTTGAAAATTCAAAAAATTTTTTTAATTAATGAGATTTTTTGTCGAGAAAATTAAATTTTAAAAAATTTTGAATTCAGATACAACGCTGTGTTGAACAACGAGAGTTAACTTCGTTAAAAAAGTCGTACAAAATTTTCAAACCTCACGTTAGCAATAATTGTTGACCAATTTTCAAAGTAATTATTTTAAGGTATAAAAAAACTGGGACCAATGCGAAATGTACATGGTGATTCCATTGATTTTTTGTTTTTGTAATTTTGATTAGTGATTCTTTATTGAATCTCGCTGATGCGATGCCCGGACACTAGGGTGGTCCAAAAATGCATTGGAAAAATTTTTTTTCGAATTTTTATCGGGACACCCCCCAAATTTGTTCGAATCCTCACAAAAATAAATGCGTTATTTTCGTTTCGAAAAAAAATGATATTTAGGGGTGGCGCAAGCCCCATGAAGTTTAACATGTATTTCCCATAAGAAAAAAAGACGTTTTTGTAAATCTTATTCAGAATCCTCAATATTATCTTAATCGAGTTGAAACTCAACATTTCTCTTCACAATTAGCCATAGAATACGAATAAAATATCACTTTTCAAATATCACCCCCATAAGTCTGTTTTATAGGGTCCCAAAGAAACCCCATAAGTGAAAACATGGGTTTTGCGAGTTTTTGGCGTTAATTATGATTTTTTTTGCGTTTTTTTTTAATGCGATTTGTTTCTAATACATAAAATATGACTTTATACTGGAAATTATATATTTTAATGAATTGTTTAAACAATTTATTATTGTTTTTAGCAATTTTCTCATAGAATGCAGTTAGAAAGATGCGGTTTTTTCACAAATTTTTCATTTGCTGTCCAATTTTCAATTAGAGGGAAGTGATATTTCATTGATGTTAACAATAGTGATTGTTTAAACAATTTATTATAATTATAAATAATATTATATTTGAATAATTCTAGAAAGATGCGGATTTTTTTTTTAGTTTCTGTCTTTTTATCCAATTTTCATCTGTAGTGAAGTAATAATGAATTCAAGTTAACAAAATAATTGTTTAAACAATTTATTATAATGACTAATAATATTATATTTGAATAATGCTGAAAAGATGCGGTTTTTTTTTAATTTCTGGTTTTTTGTCCACTTTTCATTCGGAGTGAAGTAATAATGAATTCAAGTTAACAAAATAATTGTTTAAACAATTTATTATACTTATTAATAATATTATAATTGAATAATGCTAGAAAGATGCGGTTTTTTTTAAATTTCTGGCTTTTTGTTTAATTTTCATTTGGAGTGAAGTAATAATGGATTCAAGTTAACAAAATAATTGTTTAAACAATTTATTTTAATTATTAATAATATTATATTTGAATAATGCTGGAAAAATGCGTTTTTTTTGTTTCAATTTCTGATTTTTTATCCACTTTTCATTCAGAGTGAAGTAATAATGAATTCAATTTAACAAAATAATTGTTTAAACAATTTATTAAACTTATTAATAATATCATAATTGAATAATGCTAGAAAGATGCGGTTTTTTGTTTAAATTTCTGGCGTTTTGTTTAATTTTCATTTGGAGTGAAGTAATAATGAATTTAAGTTAACAAAATAATTGTTTAAACAATTTATTAGAATTATTAATAATATTATATTTGAATAATGCTAGAAAGATGCGTTTTTTTTTTAAATTTCTGGCTTTTTGTTTAATTTTCATTTGGAGTGAATTAATAATGAATTCAAGTTAACAAAATAATTGTTTAAACAATTTATTATCATTGTTGATAATATTCTCTTTGCTTAATTGGTAGAATGTTGCGGTTTTTTCTCAAATTTTCAACTGTTTGTTTATTTTTCATTAGGCGTGACTTAATAATTAATTATATGGAGCAAAAATAATTGTTCGAACAAATTATTATTGTTTATGACTATCTTCATCTATATCAATTGCGCCTGATAGTTGCGGTTTTTCGGCTATGTTTACTTTTCTGTCCTTTTTTGACTTAGTGAGGTAATAATTAATTAAAGTCAACAAAAAAGTTGTTTGAACAATTTAATATTGATTTCTGCCTTTCGTGTAAAATAGATTTTTTTCTTTGAATCAATTTTTTTAAGCATTGTGAAAAGAGCAAAAATAATTCACTTAAAACAACAATACCTTTCGGAAAATCATTTTTGTTGTGGCCGACTTATTACTTGTTCATAAATAAAAAGGCGATGCAAAGTGAAAGATTTTAGAAAAAACCGCCACTTTCTAGCACTTATCTATGAAAAGTTTGTTATTAACAATATTAAATTGTTTGAACAACTTTTTTGTTGAATTTAATTAATTACTAAGTGAAAAAAGGACATAAAGGTGAAAATTGCCGGAAAACCGCAACTATCAGGCGCAATCGATAATTTCAGAAAAAACTGCAACATTCTACCAATTAAGCAAAGAGAATACTATCAACAATGAAAATAAATTGTTTAAACAATTATTTTGTTAACTTCAATTCATTATCACTTTACTCCATATGAAAATTAAACAAAAAGTCAGAAATTAAAAAAAAAACGCATCTTTCTAGTATTATTCAAATATAATATTATTAATAATTATAATAAATTATTCAAACAATTATTGTGTTAACTTGAATTTATTATTACTTCACTCTGAATGAAAATTGGACAAAAATCCAGAAATTAAAAAAAAAAAACCGCATCTTTCTAGCATTATCCAAATATAATATTATTAATGATTTTCATAAATTGTTTAAACAATTATTTCGTTAACTTGAATTCATTATTACTTTACTACAGATGAAAATTGGACAAAAAGCCAGAAATAAACCCGCATCTTTCTAGCATTATTCAAATATAATATTCTTTTTAATTATAATAAATTATTCAAACAATCACTATTGTTAACATTGATGAACTTCCCCTTCCCTCTAATTAAAAATTGGACAAAAAATGGAATATTTGTGAAAAAACCGCGTCTTTCTAACTCCATTCCATGAGAAAATTGCCAAAAACAATAATAAATTGTTTAAACAATTCATGAAAATGAATAATATTCAGTATAAAGTCATATTTCATGTATGAGAAACAATTCGCATAAAAAAACCGCAAAAAAATCACAATTAGTGCCAGAAACTCGCAAAACCCATTTTTCACTTATGGGGGTGATATTTGAAAAGTGATATTTTATTCGTATTCTATGGCTAATGTTGAAGAGAAATGTTGAGTTTCAACTCAATTGAGATAATATTGAGGATTCTGAATAAGATTTACAAAAACGTATTTTTTTCTTATGGGAAATACATGATAAACTTCATGGGGCTTGCGCCACCCCTAAACATCATTTTTTTTCAAAACAAAAAAAAACGCATTTATTTTTGTGCGGATTCGAACAAATTTGAGGGGTGTCCCCATAAAAATTCGAAAAAAAATTTTTTGGACCAACCTACGGGACACACATCACTGACGACACACCCTGACGCAACTGTACTGTCATATCGCAACTGTGTTTGCGATACACACATGTGTAGCGCGCCGCCACGTCCGTGTATTCCAAAACACAGTAGAGTTCTGTAATTTTAGGCGACCGAGAACCGTGTTTCTCACAGCACAGATGTAGTTTCTCTTCAACTTATTCGTAATAATCATTTTGAGCTTTTACGGCACCGATTTTTAGTACTTATTGTCAGTTCTGTAATTATGACACAACAGTTCGAAATGATTTGCAGTACAGTTATTGTTAATTCACTGAATTTTTCTCATATCCGTCACAACGTGACTAGGTCAGTAATTTCTCAAGTAAAAATTTTTTCCGTGTGTAATTCTTTGAAGCTTGCACTTGAAAAAAAAGATGTGAATCGACGAATTGAACGATGGGTTGTGGAGTTAATGCTTATTACTACGAGACGGAGCATCGACCAGGATGGCGCGTTCAGCATGCCGATGCCCTGAGTGGATCCTTTGAGATTCTCGTTGTGGAAGTCAATGCTTTCGATTTTCGAATGGAATCTGTCTATGTGCCTAAACCAAGATTGTAGAATTTCCGAATTGAAACTGTTGTATGTACTGGAAAATATGGAATGACACTCACTTTTTAAGCATCATGATTAAATGGGATATTTAGGTGCTGCCAATAAGACCAAAGAAGCTATTAGTCGATGGACTCATTCAAAATTGTCTAAAATGCATTTTATTTTCTCCTTCGTTGGGTAAAAAGAAGGACATCTGCATATAATTCTAAAGAGTGACATTGCGTTTGCTGATATACACCTCGATCATTTTGGGCCATTAAATAAACTAAAAGCACTGAAAAAGTCTAGAGATGGGACGAGCAGTACTTCGGCTACTGCTTGCCCTCCGGCAGGCAGGACCTCCTGCTTGCCGAAGTCCAATTTTAAACTTCGGCTACTGCTCCCTCCGGCCGCCGGAGGAAGCAGTAAGCAGTAACTACGGCCGGATTCCTACTGCGTTTTTTATCCTACTGCAAACTCCGGTGCCAGGTACCTGGAGCCCTGAACCCTTTTTTTTCTTCGTCTTATGACTCTTTTTTTCTAACACTTTATTTCCTTTTCCTATTGAGTTCAGAATTGAATGCCAGTAATTCAATACATATTGAGAAAATGAGAATTTTAACAGTTTGAAATACTGAAATTATATTTTGCTTTTAATTTTCTAGGTGATTTGTAAACGAAATATAAATTATTTATTTTATTTAGTTTATAAAACAATATACGAGATATGAGTGTAGTGAATGACATATTTCAGTTCCTAAATAATTATTACAATGATTGTTTATGATATTGGATGTTGATTTGACGCAGTGTAAGAATCTAGTTTAAATAAGAAAATTATTCCAAATTTAATTTAGTAAAGCTTTGAATGTCTTTTGTAATACAATAATTGCACAGATTAATCAAATAAAATTTTTAACATAGTGTAAGGGTCTAGTACAGTCTTAAGTGATAATAGGCTTTGGTAATTTTCACAAGGTTAGTTAACAAAAATCTGTTCAATCAAAATTCGAAATTTAAATTTGGATAAAATCCCACATTTACCAGTTAATCTCATTGCATTGTAAATTTTCTTCGCTGCTTATAACAAATAAGTTCACCCAACTATTAGGATGACAATACAATTTTCAATTTCTAACAACTGTATCAAAGTTTCTAAAACCTATTATCACTTAAGACTGCACTAGAACCTTATATTATATTGCAAATTACATTCTATTAATTTCTCCAATTATTTTAAGGACAACACACTTCTTTATATTATATTACAAATTTTAATCATTTATCCAATTATTGCAATGGCAGCACACATTTGATATTTATGCAAACATTACCAAAGACATTCAAAACTGAACTAAATCAAATTTGCAATAATTTTCTTATTTAAACTAGATTCATACACTGCGTCCCTTATGCATATTTTTTGTAACTGCCCGTGCAGAAATTTTGATGGGGTCCTGGTGGGGTTCTCGCCAGTTTGCCCTAGTTCTAGTGTAGTCCTGATCTGGAAAGCTGGCAAGGACCCTACAAGGAACGCCACGCTTGCACTTGCAAACGCCCCATGTAGGGCAAACTTGTCCGGCCCTTGGATGGTTTTCTTAGATTTACCCTAGGTTAATTTTCCTTTCCCCCAATTTCGAATTAAAATTGAATCTTTATTTTCGAAAAGTACTCTGTTAGTACAGACCTAGTACTGGTTTAACCAATAATGGAACAAGTTCATTCCTGGGCCAGTACTGCAGATTAATAGCACCCACTACTGCTATACTCTAACGATATGACAAAAAGGTGTTTAAAAAATAAATATTAATTGATTGCGAGCATTTTGACTTTGAATATGAATGGTCCTATGTAGAGTGAATACATATATTGCAATTTTAAATATTATATTACGAATAAAATTTCTAAAGCTACGGGGTATCGAACCTACATCTATACCTGAATCTGTTGCCTAGCAGTCGGGAGTCTTAACCATTGCGCTTAACTTACAAGTTGAAATTCTATGAAAAAGCCATTCTCATAAGCTACAGCTCAAAATGTTAAAACACCAAATTTTAAACTTTTGTTTTCTAATCAAATATTTTTTATTATACGACGATATGTGAATGTGAAATATATAAACTGTTAACAGGAATATCTTTAAAATAATTTTTAAATAAATAATTTAAATCGATTACAATTTTTCTTCGTGTGATATTTCGTTTTTTGGCAATTTATACTACTTTACGACTTTCTACAATGACAGGAAATGTAATTTTTTATGAACATTTAAAATTTTTAACGACGGAACTTTGAAATTTGATCGTGAACTTTGACACTTTTTTAATAACAATTTTTTTTTAACTTTCGTGTAAGGTTTGGTTGTTAGGTGTTTCAGGCCATTACACAATGTTTAAGATTGACATAAAATGTAATTATTTCTGAACATCTACAATTTTACATAATGATGGAACTTAGAATTTTTTTCTTAAAAAAAAAAAAAAAAAAAAAAATTTTTTTCGGTAATATTTTTTTTATAAAAAAAAAAAAAAAAAAAAAAGTTGTTTTCGCGATAGTCTCTTAGATATTCACTAATTCAACAAATGTTTAGATTATACAATCTATGAAGTACGCTCTAAGTCAAAATGACATTCGCATTTCTCACGCAAGGTACTATGATAAAATATAGGTTATCAATATTATTTTATTAATTTTTAACAAGAACAGCGAGAAAATATTTATAAGTAATGACAGAATACTTGTATATGGTTGCCTGATCATCGACACACTTGATTAAAATTTTTTTTATTAAAAATAGAAAACCTGAAGAGGGCCTTGTCTAAACCCTACTTTAATTGGGGATAAATAGGGCAATTTCTGCACGGGTGTCTTTTCAAGAATAAAAATTAAGCACTGATGAGGGCCACCATTGTACGCCGAAACATTTGGTCTAATTAAATATTCATAAAATTATTTATCCTGACCCTAAAGCCAAAATCAACATAAAATATTATAAACAATTATTTTCCTCGAGGGTCAATATAATCTCCTCATTGAGAATTATTTTAATGTTTTCCTCGAATTGATTGTTAATAGTAGCGATTTGAGATTCACATACAAATCACAGATGTGTTTTTCTCTGAGTAAATTATTAAATTATTAGTTTACATATCATCAATTACGCAATCAAACAAGAAACAGTACTGTGCTAAATATTGCGCAGTACACTATGTTTCATGGTAAATTCACATTCTCTGACATTTTTCTCGTCAATAATTATCTATTATGTTCAAAAATCAGCTAAAAGTAAATGAAAATATATCCAAACAATTATTATCTAATGAAGAACAGTAATATTATATTGTTTTTATTCTAACAGTATAACAAAATAATTTAAAGAATTACACAGTCACACAAAAAAAAAGTTCTGGCCTGGGGGTCAGACCATGTTTATTATATGTTTTTGGGGTCGCTAAAACCGATTTCGAATTCCATTTCACCCCATCATGTCCGGTTTTTGACTCAACCTTGAAAAATACTATGATCCGAGCCCAATTAGCCCGTTATATTTCAAAAAAATAGAATGAGTCCCTGTTTAAACTATAAAATGAGTTTATGACCTCAAAGGGTAGTTTAATGCATTTCGTAAATAAAATATGCACAAAAAAAGATACAAATCAGACAGCCAGACATATTTGAAGTAGTAGAATCTTCGGGCAACGAAATATGACGTTTCATAAAGGACATAAGGTCACACATACTCTTCCGACTTAAAAGATTGTTTCTCATAAGTTATAAGTATTAGAGATGTGTAGCTTGTTTCTGAAAATAATTCTAAGTCGTTCTCTAAATCTGTATATTAAATTTTTCTTTCCAGATTCTGATGAGGTATATCGTGAATCGTCCTCTTAAAAAGACCATGATAATATTTTAAACCTGTTCTATGTTGAAAAAAGTGATATAGATTGTTTCGGTAACGTAAAAAGTATGCGGCGAAATCATTTTTTTTTTTTTTTTTTTTGAACGAATGTTATGTTTCCAAATTAAGTTTGCGATAGATACAAAAAATGTATTTTTCTTATGAGTTACATTCTTTGTGTAATTTTGCACAAAGTGTAAAAATGGGGTTTTCCATAACACCGATTCCATTTCAAAGCATGCAGAGAGGTCCAGGTCAGGGTGTCCGAATAAACTGGCCTCGAAATATACTATGTTACAGTAAAAATAAAGGGTTATGTGTATTGTGTTACAGCCGAAAAAACTTGATCTTAATAATTACGGGGTATTGAAGTTAACCTCCCAATTACCGAAGTCTATGGGAAAGTGACAGATTTTTACGTGAAATACTATATTTTTCTACTGATTACACGTATTTGGATATCAATTTTTGTAAATGATAAAGGAATCCTTGATCTATCGAATAACCTGAAGAAAATATAAGAATTTCTGAAAATAGCTCAATGGCGGCTATTTTTCTGAACACATTGAAACTGCATTTTCTAAAAAAGCCCACATCTTAAATTTTTATTTGTTTGGAAAATATTGCTGAGACCGAGCACTAAATTTTGCATGCATACTTTGAAGTTGAATCATTTTTTTCCGCAAATAATATTTTTTTTAATCAAAATTTGTGCGTAAACTGCTAAGAAGAAGGGTAAATGTAGAGAGTAAAAATTTATTCAGAATTGAAATTTATACCAAAAAGTCTATTACACTTTTTTAAAAGTTTCATTCAATCGACTTAAATATTTAGTTTTTTAATTATAGCTGCCTCTGCACTTGATGTCTTGGCTCATTCTCTCCATTTTCTTCATTTTTGAAAAGAAGTTACACATATTTTGTACGTGCGAAAGGTACGCGATATCCAAAATTCTAAAAAGATCACTTATTTATAAGTCAATTATAGTTTTTTTGTAATTTCCGTGGAAGACATTGATTTTATTTTTATCGGCATTTGACATACAATACATTTTGATGTATGACAATGTACAAAACATGAAAATTTGGTTCAAATTTTGTCAGCGATGATAGAGATATTCACCCTTTTTCTGATCAGTTTACACAACAAATTTCAATTTCTTATTTTGCCAATTTATTCTGTTACCCTAACCTGCACCTCTTTTCATAATTTGAAACGAAATCGGTCATAACATCGGTTTTCCTCCTCTTTACAATTCAGCTGGAAAATGGGATCTGAAATCATGACGTCACAACGTCACGTGACAGGCAATATGGTGGAAACAACGAGGTCACTTTTGAAATAATACACGCGATACCAGCAGTTTTAAAGTGTTTTTTGCGATAATGACGACTGAAATGATGCTAAGCATTAGTGACATTTGCGAATTTACTGGTTCTACTTCGTTTTCTAGAAATTTCATAGAAGGAGAAAAGCTTTTACACGATGGAGACATGTTATTCTGTGGCAAAATGCCCAACGAGTTGAACAACAAAACCAATATCAATTTAATTGCATTTTGTTTGCAATCTTCATATCTTAAAGAAACGCCTCACGAAATTAAAGGGAAAATAAGCTTCCAGGGCATTATAAAATCTATGAAATGTAGTTGCAAGGCCGGTTTGAGTGAAAAGTGCAAACATGTGGTTGCAGTTTTATTGCATTTGCATAAGTATCTATCATAAATATGCTTTATATAATCAAAAAGTATTTTATTTAATATTGTAATGATAAAAGTTATACTTAGGAATTATCAATTTGCATAATTCAAGAAAATTATAACCTGTTTTGACAAAAAACCTGATTTCCTAAGTTGGAGGTTATGTTGTGCTGTCATAACAAACCAAAGAAATCCGAATTTATTTTGCCAAACTCATTATTTTCTCTGTTTATATCTATGAAAGCGTGTTTTGTAATGATACTTTTTAGATTAATTTTGTAAAATTGATTTCAAATATATATTTTTTATTATAGTACTGATATAAGGATTTTAGAGCTGGTATCTTGCACGGATATGAAATGTTTGTGGAACACTCCACAAGCAAAGCAGTTGAAGATTATAATTCAGCCCCGCTAAGAGATCAATCGTTTCTTCAAATCCGCTTTTGTTATAATCACTTTCACACAACTTTTTTTACTATCGGGAAATTGATGGAACCGCACATCTGAATTTTACAGGCTTTGCTTGAGCATCTATAAACAGAACAAAATCTTTTACTTTTTGTTTTCCTGGGACTGAATTTCATTCCCAGATCGTCTACTTCAACTTTATCAGACATTTTTCTATTAAATCACCTTACCAATAATAAATTTTACTCAATTTTAATCAGAATAAAATTTAACTTCAGCGCATTAGTAATGCGGCCGTTTAAAACTGACCTCGTTGTTTTAGTACTACATTTGGCCACCAGATAGCGTATCGCTGTATTTCGGATCCCAAGAAAAAAGTCAGTATATGTGACGTGCGCCGAAGAAAGGGGGTTCACTCTGGAAAGTATGATTTTCCAGGGCGAGCGGTCGAAGTGGACCGGATAGACGCGACTTTGAGAATAGACGGAAGACTCAAGAAATCTTCCCTCTCCACTTACCACTTCATTCTCACGAGGAAAGAGATAGGTCGTAGACGCGGCTCACGGACGGGTATAGGTGAGACGCGGGGATGTAGTGGTGAGTGGTGGGTGGTGTTTGAAGGGATCTCGAGCTCTCGAGCGAAAGCCTGATTTCCCGGGTACCTAACAATTCAATCATTAGCAATAATAACGTTCGAAATTTTTTTCCGATGGTTTCATTAGAAAGAGCAACTCAAAAACTATCGAAAGGTGTAAAAACCTCGATTTCGATTTTTTTAGAGTAAGCCCCCTTTCTTCGGCGCACGTCACATATGTCTTTTTTATGAATTTAAGAAAAGAAACAAGGAATAGAAAGGCGGAATTCCTTACTTCGGTAGTCTTTTTATGTTTCACAAAAAATTGATGCAATTTTCTTCACTTTGAAGCCGTTCACAAAATTTTCCAGAATTTTGCAAGAGAGAACTTGAATATACTAAATATATAAAAAGAATTTTTATATACATCATCTGAATCTAAAAATAAAAGACAAATATATCAACCAGGTCAAAAGTTGTAGAGATTTAGAAGACAAATTTATAATTATTTTTGTAGGTACAAGCTTCAAATTTTCAGGACTTAAGACATCGAAGAAATTTTTTCTGAAACCGTAATATGCGTGACTTATTTTTAGAAATTAAAAACAAAGTTTTGGTTCAAAGAAATATAATCAAGATCTGATATTCAACATATTTCTTCAAAAATTAATTTGAATACTGCGTTTGTGATAACAAAAAATGCTATTAAAAGAATAACTGTCACACATAGCAGTTTGATGTTGCTTTAGTTGTCTCTTTCTTTTGTCCCCCTCTTTTTTCTTCTCATATATGACTGTCACTCATGATCCGATTAAACTGTTGCTTGAAAAAATACATAATCATATAATTAAATTTAGATTAATGAACAGTATTCTTTGCATCAAATCAAATTTCATTTTACTACAAAAGGAGACATCAAAGAAGTACATGGCCGGAGGAAGCAGTAGGAAAACCTGCCGGAGTGTTGCCGGAGTTTGCAGGAGGAATCTGGCAATTCAGGGTTACTGAGCTACTGCCACTTCGGCGGGCAGGAGAAATACCGACCGGAGTCTGCAGTAGGTCTGAGTAGGTCCTTCGAAGCTCCTGCGAGCAGTAGGGACTGCTTCGCTGAAGTTTGCAGGAGGCTGGAGGGCAGTAAGCAGTAGGATTCCTACTGCTCGTCTCTTCTCTATGAAAAACCATGTATTTCTAATCACACATGGATTTAGATATTTTTATAAAACTGTACGCTCTTACAAAATTTAGGAGATAACATTACACCATATATGTAAAGGGTGATGCATCGTCAGGTACTTTTTTTCAATATGAATTTTCGTCAGATCACGCATGAATAGCGTCAAGCCAATTTTTATGATTGGATGACCAAAGTCCGAATAGACCACATCCAGTTTGAAATTTTTTTGATGATGCAGGTAATGGTGCGTTCGGTGGGTCGATTACACAACCATCGGAAATTGTCGGTACTATCAACGAAAGCACTATTAAAAATCTCTGATGACTTTGAAACGTGATTACTGGTTCAAAAATGGAACAAGAAAGTTGTTTTAAACCCCGTTAGAATGCTCATCATATCACGCGCCAGTTGAGACCCAGCAGAAGTATTTTTGTCCTTTTGAAGAGAATATAATGCATGAGAAGTTAAAAAACAATTTCTCAAATTTTGCACCTCGACTTAAATTTGTGGCATCACCTAGGAAAGTTGTAGCAAAATCTCAAATCAATACCAATTAGTCTCTGAAGTTTTATCTTTAATTCAAGTCAATGAAACTTGAAAATTCTTCATGGGTTCTCGACATACGACTAAAAATTTCCAAGCGTATCTGCGCCGAATTTTAGTCGCTTGAGCAGCGATTCTGGCCGTCTGCGGTGCTCGTGGACTGAGACTCGACACAGACACGCCTGTACATTTATTATCATATCTCAGGAACCCCTGCATATTTTTAAAGTTTTATTGGCTTAAACTGAATATGAGATTCCACAGATTCCGTCCTGTCAATTTCAGTTTTTTCCCTTATGGGTCCTGAGTCACAGGACGAGTAGAAATAAAGAAACAAAATCTGAGAAATTCTCGGCGACCACCGCTCTCGGGGTCACAGCAGTAATCGCTGACTGAAACTTGAAATTTGAGGCTTGGATATTTTTAGTCGTAACTTGAGAACCTAAGAAGAATTTCAAAGTTTTATTGGCTTAAATTAAATTTAAGACTTCAAAGACTGATTGGTATGAACTTGAAATTTTTGCTATAACTTTCCTAGATCATATTACCTCGTTCAGAAATCGCCAAGTTTCTGCCCGGTTCCAGACTTGGGCCAGGCTGGGGGCCCCTAGCCTGGATCTAGCTCGAATTTTGCAATGGCTCGAGCTTGGGCCCAGATTGGGGACAGATGGCGTCCCGAGTAAAAATCATAAGTATGGGAGTGATCAATCATTGACTTCCCAAAGTATAAAAAATGTATGGTAAATGAGACGATCCCATACTTCAAGTATATTGAAATAGTATAGATAAAGTATATCTAAAGTATAGCTGATGTATGGCTGAAGTATATCTAAAGTATAGCTAAAGTATAGCTGAAGTATGGGATATACTTCTTCTATACTTAAGTATAGCTGAAGTATAGGATATACTTCATCTATACTTAAGTATAGCAGAAGTACAGATTATACTTCATTTATACTTAAGTATGGCAGAAGTATCGGACATAGAATTGTACTCATTTGTTCTTCAAGATATCCTAGCAACGTGATAAAACACAATGTATCATGAATGACAGCTCGTCTAAAAATTTCAAAAGTTCGCGATTGAAATTGATTTCGCAAGTCAACTATATTTTGAATATTGTTCGTGAGGATATAAAATATTCAACGGATACATAACGGACTACTTATATGACTCTTATGTCATATATATTGGTAAGAGATCCAGAATCTTTGAATCCTATAAACATAATATTAATAGCATTTTAATTATTTTAGAATTTTTAAACAATATCCTTTAAATTATGAAAATCATGATTCTGGATTTCTATTTTCATGTATTTCAGATATCTGATTATCTATCATCAGCAACGATATGGCTGTACCTACTGTAGCCATACTTTTTCTATACTTTAGACATGAAGTACATACTTGAGCTATACTTAAAAGATATACTTCAGCTATACTTTGACTGAACATCAGCTATACATTATCTATACTGCAGCTATACTTCTCAGATATACTTTAAAAATACTTCCCCTATACTTCAACTATACATTGTTATACTTTACCAATATTTGAGCTATACATCCACTATACTTCATTCAAATATACATGAAGTATGGGATCGTCTCAAATGGCATACTTTTACTATACTATCTGAGAGATCACTCCCATACGATTTCACAGATGTTTTCCTAGATCAATCCCATACCAAAATTTTTTTACCCGGGGTAGTACTGTTCCCTTTGTTTACTCACTATTTACGAGTGTCGAGTGTAAATCTTTACCAAGTGGCAAATTTGGTATAAATAAAAATTCGTAAAGTATCTTAACCAGTAATTTGAGTGATAGTTTGAGCCAAACTGAACTTATAAATTTTGTGTGAGTGATTGAGAATAGTGGTGATGGTGCTGATTGATGATGGTCGATGAACAAAATACAAATCATTATTGAAATTAAATTGATAAAAATGCCTAAAATAAAAAGCACTCTGAGAGTCCGGAGGCATCGAGCACTCGACAGTATCCCATATTTACGCGGTGGAAGTGCAAGTAAGTTCTTATATTAATTCTAAATAATATGTTCACATTAAGATTGCACGTAACTTCTAACCTCAAATTGAGAAAACTTTTTCGTCGAATTATCAAGTGTAAATATGTTGTTAATTTATGTAATGATGTTTAAAACTTCAATTTATAAAACAAATATGGCGGACGTGAATAAAAAATTTTTAGTATATAGATGATGATGACGCAGAAAGGTGGTAGAAATTTAGGACGCGCAAATCGAATGAGTGACTTTTTGAATTGACGTTTTGATTTTTTTTCGATTTTTAAATATTAGATATTCATTTGTTAACTTCAAATTTGAATAAAAAATATTTCTCCTTAATTTCGACTTTTAATTTAAAAATTAAAAATGGCTAGGAATCGATAATAAACTAGGGCCAAGCCTGGGCCAAGCTGGGCGTTCGAGCCTGGCAATATAACCTGGCCCTGCCTAGATTTGGCGTTTCATTCAAACTTTGCCCAGGCTAGATCGCCAGGCCAGGGCCTAGGTTTGCCAAGCCTGGGCCCTGTTTGGGCCATGACCAAATTTCTACACGGGACAAGTTGAAGTCGAGTTACAAAATTCAAGAAATTCATGATTTTTTTTTTATCTTCTCACGTAGTATATTCTCTCTTAAAAGTTAAACATATCTCTATCAAGGATCAGTTGACGCGTAATTCAGTTTATTCCAACCGTAAGTAGTAGTTTATTTCAACCGTAAGTTGCTTTAAGTACAAGATACATTTATTTCATTGAGCGATTATTTTCGTAATACTGCACCATAATTTGACAGACACTGTGCCGGTGTAAGTCTTTCCATGAGAAAATGGTATACAATACTGAGTCAAACTGCGATGGCCGCTTGATGCTATTCCCACGTGATTTGTTAAAAATTCATATTGAAAAAAGTACCTTACGATGGATCACCCGTTACTTTGACTGCTGATCAAAAGGTACCACTTTTACTTCAAACGAATTTACTAAATCTTCAAGTGAAAATCATGCCAAACTCATACTAGATATTTGCAGGCAAATTTTTAGCAATATTTTTATTTTGCCTGTGTGCAAAGTAACTTATGCTAGCTTCAAAGTTCGAATGCGTATCCATTGCATCAATTCGCAAAATATGTTTTCAAAGTGCGCATGCTTCAATATTGATATCGCACAGTCTAAATCTGCTGGATTGAAGCAGTTTGCCTGATAAATAATATATCTGATTAATGTCGAACCTTATTCTGCCGAACTTGATAAGAAACGCAAACTGGAATCTCTGCGCCCTTCTAAAAAAATCAGGAATCGTCAGAGAAAAAGTCAGAACTTCTGACCATTTCTGACCAGTTTTTTTACGTCTCTCGACAGAAATCGTCAGGAAAATTCAGAATTCATAAGAAATGTTCAGAAATCGTCAGAGCTTGGGTTCGATGGATAACCCTTTTATTAGAGGTCCAAGAATAGAATGCCATAAAACCTAACCCCTTTCATATTTCCCAGGTTATTCACATTATTTATTTATATTTATGCATGCATATTCTCTTTTCATTTACATTTAATTATTAATCTTTATATATTACACGACTCTGAAGGTATATCTGAAAATTTTGTCCGTTTTTACGTATCTCTTTCTCTCTACAAGATAAAATATATTTATCCTAATTTTAAATTTTTGGGGGAAATGTTTAGGTAACTGAAATCGTTAAAACCCGTAGATTATGAATTTCTGAATTTTGAATCTGTATATGCAATATTGAAAAACATTCTATTTTCAATTTTTAATCCTTTTTAGTTGGCCTACCTGCGGTCCTAGCCGATGAGCTACCTGATAGGATGTGAATTAGCATATCTTCAGAAATAGCCAGACTCGCCAGGAATGCTCAAGATGTTCAAGAATCGTCAGAACTTTTGACCATTTGTGAGGATTCCTGACTTCTCTTTAGTAGTAGACAGCAGATCACTGTTATACGAAACACAATGAAAACCCACTATTCTATTCATGTCACATAATGATAAAATATAAAATTATAAGCAATTAAATCAAAGAATTCCCAATATGCTCAACAATTATAGAGGACCAGCACAAATTTTTAAATGTTGCTAACGAAAGATGTTATCAATTTAAAAATATATTCGATGCCATTTTGGAAGCCGTACATGTAACATTAGCTGTTGTAAAGTTTAATTTTAGAATTAGCAAGATCGACCGACAATCAGCTTAGAAAGATAATAAGATTCTTTCAGACGTATGATCGCTATCCGTACATAACGTGCAGCATTTCGCACCGAGAGAAAGGGTTGACAATGAATTCAAATCTAGGGGAGCGCAATCTGTGCTTCAGGGCCATTAACCACAGCTTTTTCTAAAGGCTACTTCTATACTTTCTAGCAAGTTATCACATACCAGTCCTTCCGGTTTTATAATTTAAGTACAGTCATGTTCGTTAATGTTTTCCTCCTCCTCGAAACGGACACTAGAGCCATTCAAGCACTAAAATCCGAGTTTTGGTAACAATTGTCCGAGTATGTTATTTAGCGTCATTATACCTCCTTTGACCTAATTTTCTATTCTGTATGATGGTTTTCAGCATTATTATTAAGGCTAATTTCAGTGGACTTTAGTGCGGAATACTTCGTAGAACAAGAAATTTAATGCAACATACTTAAAACATCGACATCTTAAAACTTGAAATTTAATTCCAAATGTATATTATTTATTTTTATTATTATTATATTATTCTGAACGTTATATTTCAGATTACTTTTGATTTAAAAAACAGTGCTAGAGAATTGATTATTACTTTAAAACCGGCTTGAGCATTCGACAAATGTGAAGTAAATGACATAAATGGAGTGCATATTTTAATGGCAACTGCTGAACTGTTGAAATGATCCCTGGTAAAAATACCCGTTAGGAATCGTTAGAATCTCTTTAGAATCTTGTAAGATTGCAGTTAGAGCTTTAAGTGGATTCAAAGGGGAATCGTTGAACGTCATGTGTTGTAAAATCTTCTTAAGGGGATACTGGTTGCGCACTTAATTTCGGAAAATGTTTGTAATGGGTTCTATGGGGAACCTAAGTGGAAATTATAATCTGAAATTACTTTTTAAACATTCCTTTAAGTAGATCTAAGAGGAATTGAAGAGGAGCATAATTTTAAGGGGACCTAAGCGGAACCTAAGTAGACCTTAAAACACTTAATTATTTTTCAAGAAATTTCCCTAAATGGATCTAATGGGAATTTAATAAGACTAAGTTTACTGGAAAAGCGATAAATTATAAAATTGTCGTCTTAACAGGATCTAAGGGGATCTTAAACGGATATTAAAACATTAAATTATTTTGTACGGAATTTTTCTAAGTAGATCTAATGGTAATTTAAGAGGCTGCGTTTACTGGAAATGTTGCTGAGGATATAATTGTCATCTTAAGAGGATCTAAGGTAACCTTAAACGGACATTTAAATACTACATTACCCTGGTAAAAATACCCGATAGGAATCGTTAGAATTTGTTTAGAAGCCTCTAAGATTGCAGTTCGAGTTTTAAGTGGATTTAAAGACGAATCGTGGAAAGTAATGTGTTTCAATATGTTCCTAAGGGACACTGGTTGCGCAGTTAATTTCGCGAAATATTTGTAATGGGTTCTACGGGGAACCTAAGTGAAAATTATAATCCGAAATTACTTTTTGAACATTTCTTTGAAGGGGTCCTCATAGACCCTATGGTCTATATGGATCTATGCGAAATTACCATTAGTAGCTTCAGGTGGTTTCTATGGGTTTCTAGTGGTATTTTCACTTAATTTTGGAGATTGCCTCATTCTCCCTTATAGACCCCTGGGTCTATATGGATCAATACGGAATTATTAACAGCCACTGAGTTGGTTTCTATGAGTTTCTGATGGTATTTTTACTTGATTTGAGGGAATGCCTTATTGGTCCCCATAGACCCTAGGGTCTATATGGGTCTATACGGAATTACCATTAGTAGCTGATGTGGTTTGTTATGGGTTTCTGGTGGTATTTTCGGCTTAAGGCGATGTCAGGGTACCGTGCCATACATGACGACTCGAGTGATCCTTCCTATTGTAAGACGCTCGAACACGAGCTCGCTGCCCAGCGAGGCAATGTGGTGCTCAACCGGAGGCTACTGTATTATGTTACCTCGAACTCTGTTCCGCACCACCAAGGAGGTCGAGTAGTAGGCGCGTTTCTTTTCACGTGGTGTTCCCCAGTAGGCCTAATCCACTTGTCAATGAAGCATGCAATTCTTTTTGTTTTTTTTCTCTGTTTTTTATAAGGAAGAGTTTAATTAGCATGCATAAGTGTGGATAAAAATAATCCACTTGTCAATAAGGCATGTCATTTTTTTTTATAAGGAAGATTTTAATTGGCATTCATTAGCGTGGATAAAAATATAGAAGTGCGCGTATAATATCTAAGAAAAGTTCTTCCACTGACCCATGCATGCTTCTCCATATGTATTCTATTAAGCAGTCATCAGTCCTAGACACAGCCATTCGACCGATCCGCCTTCGCATATCGCGCTTTACTTTGGACCATTGCGACTCGATGCCCTGCGTGTGAATATCTCTGTCCGACGGATTAATAAAATGTCTAGAGTGATTGACAGTAGACTGTTTGAAATTATTACGATCTACCCCACAATACCCTTTCCAACAATCCGTTATTATATGTGTACCGGGTAACACATTTTCCTGAATGATCGCATGCAATGTTGGAGCATCCCGATTTCTTACTACTTGAAAGAAACACTTTTTTGACTCTCTGTCAACGCCTTCCACCACCCACCTCGTTCTCCTTTTTCTCCCTCTGTTATATTTTCGTTTCCCGGACGCGCTTTCATCGATTTCTACTGTTTTACCGGGTCCCCCAATTTTTTGTTTATTTTCAAATAACCAGACTCTGAGCAAGCTCCTGAGATCTGTTATAATGGCCCGCACCGTGTCTTTCGAAAGTTCCGATTCCTGAACAATTATGCTTAACGGATAGCGTAATAACCAGCAAACTATAACTTGTAAAATTCGATGTACTTTCACGTTCGCGACATTAAAAAAAGTTCCTTTTCTAACTCTTTTTTTTTTGCGACACTTATCGGCCCCACAACGATAAATAACGTCTCGATTTTTACCATTACTTGTTAAATTTGATGTCCCAGCACATCGCCCCGCTGCGCTGGGCAGCAAGCTTGTGTTCGAGCGTCTTACAATAGGAAGGGTCACTCGAGCCGTCAGGTATGGCACGGTACCCTGACATCGCCTTAAGCTGTATTTTCACTTAGTCTTGGAGATTGACTCATTGGCCCGTATAGACCGGAATATACATATAGAACCTGTTAGAATTACTGTTTGGAATTCGAGGTATAGAGGTCGGGACATAGCGAGATGTCTTAAACATCCTGTAAGAAATCTCCATATAGAAACTAGAAGAATTTCTGTTTGGAATTCCATATAGATTACGACTTGATAACATCCATATAGATCCGTATAGAGGTCGGGAAATAGCGCGATGTCTAAAAAATCGTATTTGGAACATCCGTATAGATACTTACAGAAACAGAGATTCTTTTTGGAATTATATATAGAAATCATTTCAAGTTCTGTTTGGAATTCCGTATAGGATACAATATTTCAACATCCATATAGATCCGTACAGATTTTCTATGTGGCTAAATCTCTCTAAGTGGCATTACCATTTGAAACCACCAGAAACTTATAAAAACTCATAGAAATTCTACATGGATCTATGAGATATTTAAAGGAGGGGTAATAGGTATTTATAAGGACTGCGTTTACTGGAAATGCGACTGAGTATGAAATTTTCATTCTCAGGAGATCTAAAGGGGACTTAAGGGGACACTAAAAAACCACATCATTTTGTACGGAATTTCCCTATGTGGATCTAACGGTAATTTAAGAAACTGCATTTACTGGAAAATTTACTGAGTATATAACTGCCACCTTAAGAGGATCTAAGGGGATCTTAAATGGACTGTTATGTCAATAGAATGTTACACGTGTTTCAGAAACCTTACCATTTTTTAACCCACCTTCTTATAATATGCCTAAAATCAAGAAATAATGAATAGCTATTCCTGAGAGGACCCTGTGGGTCATTCAGGAAAAAAGCATGGCCGAAATTTTGTAACGAACGTTCAAGCGGTTCGATAGCGCAATTGGCTAAGGCATCGGCTAGGTACATACGGGTTAGGTAGTTTAGGTAGGGTTCGAATCCCCAGCGAGTACAATTTTTCAACGGGTTCGAGCGTGCGATTATATGTGTAGGGGACCGTGCGTGAAATTAGGTTATTTGAAATATGAAGTAAGTGCCGCAATAATACAAAAAACATTTTTTTTTTGTAAGCGATGACTAAAAACCCTTCATCTCCTCTTAGGTTCTATATAAAAAAACCCCTTACAAACCTTATAAGATCCTTGTAAAACCCCAGTACACCCCGAATCAGATCCATTTAGAAACATTTCAGATATACATTAGACGCACATAGAAACCTCGTAGAAACCTTTTAAACTCCCAGTAAGCGAGGATCAAAAACCCTTCGTTTACTCTAGGACACTATAGGATCCACTTACAAACATCATCAGATCCACAGTGTATGCTTTTTCAAATATGGAACAAAACCCCTCTACAAAAATCATAGGAAACTTTAAATTCCTAAATGTATAAGGATTCTAAGAAGGATTTTTAGCAGGGGAGTCATCGATTCTGTGAAGTCGTCAACTTCTCCGTCAAAAGTAAGTGAAAAAAACGCGAGCCGAATTTCCAGTTTCCTAATTCTATTGCCTGACCAGCAATAGAGATTAAAACATTTTGGAGTTTTGAAACTATCTTATAGAATAGTGATGCATATCGATCATTTTTGGATAGAATCGAGATTTGCTTGAAATATGATAAGATGGAAGTAAAATATAATGGAGATCAAGAATTTCCAATTTAAAAATTCAATCCAGACGAGACAATCATCTCGATTGCGTAATCTTCGTCTCGATGTGATGAGTATTGTGTTTAAGATTTTAATTTGATCTGAAGAGATTTTGGAAAAAATTTCAAATGCTCGATGTGCGTCACTATTCTAGAATATAACTAAATCTAAACTACGTTGTATATATGAATCACTTGAAGAATGAATCCTGACAGACAACGTTGTATGTCTTGGTTGCGATACAACCGCATCTAATGGAGGGCGAATGAATGGTGCTTGCGTTTCGCCGGAAAAAACTTTAGAAAAAGATTTATTGTACATATTTGCTTTGTAGACACCCCGTTCACGAGGTTATATTAGGATGTGCACTTAAAGAAAAGTTTGGAGTGACATCGGGACCCACGGAGCCAATATTCTAGAATTTTAAAATGCATATGGCCCAAAATTGATGTCATAAATTACCAGCTTCGAATAAAAGATACAACAGTTAAAACATCATTGGAAGATGTTTTAAGAAGTATCACGGATTTTGCAATTAATTATTTGAAAACCCCTAAATTTAGGGAAGATTATAGGGAATTACTCGAGATAATTATTGTGAATTTTCTTGGTAGTACTTCATCACGTGGATTGAATATCCGATCTTCAGGAGCTATGCATCATGTTAGATGGATGGCTAGAGCTGCTAATTGTATTAAGATGTTTTTTTACAAGAATTTCAGATTACAATATTGTACTTTGAAGCATGGTTCCGTGCACCAATTGCTCTGAAAGCCCCATATCTAGATCTACAATTTTTACAAAAGCTTCACGATTATAAAAAAAATCGATGCAGATATTCCCCATGCAGCAGTGATGAAGTTTTTTGGTAACCCTGTGGTATTTGAAACCAGCAACAGAAGCAACGGCATTCTTTGATTTAAAAGTACGCATGGCATCAAAAGTGAAAATAGTTCAGCGAAAGCTGAAAAACATAGAGGTCGTAAATGATACTGCAGAAAAATCGTTAAATTAATGACTGATTGCAATCTAATAATTACGAGAAACGAATAGCAGAAGCAGTATTTTTTACAAGTTGTGAGTGACTACCGCCGTCGGTTTCCAGATGTTAAGAAGAAATTGCTGGGGATGAAGGAATAAACAAAAACGCTCAATTTCCATCGGCCCTTAAAATAAAGAAATAAAGTAAGAACGCATTTTATTATTTTGTAAGCAATTTTAATCGTTTCAAACATTTGAAAGCATTCTCATGAAACAAAATAGTACCTAAAGATATTTCGATCGTTAAAAAAATTGCAGAAATAAAATATTCAAGCGAAATAGAATTGTTCAAACATTTTTAATTTATTTAAGCATTCACGAGTATTCATAGAAAACAAATCAGTATTTGAAAATATTAAAAACTGTCAAAAATTTCGTGAGATGAAATGTCTCTCCTGCTTTTTTTAGGTAAAAAATATACCTGAACGAACAACCATTATATAAATAATTGTAAGATTATTCAGAAAAGTCATTTTATTGTCATCATTGATTCAAAAACCCATAAAATCTAGAAAATACATATACGTCAATTTCACGACTTCTCCAACCGACAGAAAGTTTGATTACATTCGCTTTGACCATTTGAAAATTCATACTTCACTTCAAACACAAATATCTGTGCAGAAACTGAATCCACGACTTTGTAAGTAAGATTCTTTTAAAGATTAGGAAATTGAACGTCGAATCCGCCAACTCTGAAATTATTTTAATGACCAAATCAAAAAATATATTGCTTCATTTATTTTAGCAAAATGAATATGTTGAAATCTTTTGTTCAACTCTTCGTCTAATCTAGAAATTTTTTTCTAAAAATGTGAATAATTGATAAAATCAAGAATAAAATCTACTCTTTATATATACATCAAGAGCACCATTTCATATTATGTAAGTGGCTACCTTATACGTTCCATGTCAGGCAGCCTTTTTGTGCCTCCTTTGCAGGGCCGTGATCATTTCGTACCGAATTCCTTACTTATTTATTTTTTAAATGAGAATTAAATTAATATAAAAATATGTATGATGAATTCAAAAAGTAATATTTTATTGAAATACATATTATTACATACAAATATATGTGTATGTTAAAATCATTTTTAATACTGTCTGTTACAGTTAATAAATAACATTCATAAATAATATTAATTAATAATTCTGCCTGGTACTTGAAAATTTTTCATACCAGTACACTGTGCGAACTGGCAAAAATTATACGTCCGAGATATCCATATTAGGGATATCTCCAAGGGTCAGCTCGACAGCAGTGCAATAGAAGAGCCTCGCCCTGCAGAAACCATCTTGAAGCGACGATGTCAAGTAAGTATGCTTTTTGATGCCTCGACTGCTGTCTTGAACACTCGACGCACCGTTTCGACTGCAAGAGAGGTAAATCTTTGCGCGCCCTGGCGCACCACAGCCGAACTATTGCCCAAGGCGGCAAGATTCAAATCTTCAAATTTTAAATCAAATCTTTTATCCACGATATCAGGATTTGATTAATTATTATTTATAGTGATTAATAATGGAATGAAATTGCAATATTATTATTTCAAGCATTTTATTTAGCTAAGCACCGTAGATTATTATTTAATTAATTTTAAAGAATCGAATATACTAGATAAAAAACAATCTATATGAATTGATGTATTTTCTGCTTTTTTACGAAAGCGACTATTAATCATTATCATTATTATGAAAAGTTTCAATAAACTGCATTACTTAATAAAAAGGGCAATCTATACGGGCTATATTCGGACCTGATCAGGACCGTAAATACGGCCTTTCAACAGATTGCCTTAATTAAAAATAAGGGCAGCCTATCCGGGCCTTATTTGGACCTGATCAGGGCCGTTATATACATTTTTAAATCAGGTAACCTTATCAGGGCCTGGTACGAGCCTTTTTTTAAATAAGGCTAAAAAAGGCATTTTCCGCACGGGTCGTTAAAAAAAAATAGCTGAAAATTCTGGCCAGGTAAACGTGAAAGCCTAAGATCTCCTTAATTGAAAGATATGTATACTGTTGTTCTATAATCTTTTTTACGATAGCGCTGATGTAAAACGTGCCAAAAAACAAGGTTTTGGAGACACTTTTTTTAAGCTTCGATTTTCGGGGCTTCCCAAAACGAGCTGGACGTCTTGAAAAATCTGAAAAATTCATCGACGCTCCTTAAGGTTTCCAGAATGCAAGGCAGTTTTCCAAATTTTAAAATATGGAATTGTTTACTAATTACAGACCGTTTTCTACTAACATATCATTTGGGAAAGAAATAGTTATACGAAGTTGTTTTGTGGCTTAAGATGTAAAGTTTTTGTTGGAGGTATTAGGCTTTTGTAATACCAACAAGCGCCGCATGGCGCTCGTATCGCGTGTTGATGCGTCTTCTTTGCTCGCATCGCTCTCTCGTTTCCGTACCTTTGTATCGCGCACATCGGAGCTCCTAAATAAAGGATTCGCTACAACCTCAAGTGCTTGTGCTTCATTAATTTCTTCCTCAATCACCTCCGAATATTGAAGAAATCTGAAAGGTTATCAGCCCAGCTCGTTTTCCAAGGAAGCATTAAGGCAAGTATAATACTGTTGTGAATTTTGCGATTATCTTTTTCTTTGGATTCTGATTCGTATGGTTTCTTATTCTCTTGGAAGCGTAGAGCGAGTTCGAGAATTCCCCATTTGGAAGGGAGAACTGGAAACCGGACTAAATTCATGTGTTGTTCTCAGCCTTACCCGGAAAATCTCTTGATTCAAAGGCGCATAATTGTTTGTCGGCCGAATTTCTTGCGGGGGATTGCCTCTGTGATAGTAGCGTAGGGGTTCTCCTCTCTCGGGCGTGTTCGAGTTCGGAAATGTGGCGTGTGAGGGAAAAATGGCGGTGATGTGGTTTGCGTCGCAACCTGAAATTTCTCGTTTTTTTTTTTTTTAAGAATCTAAAATGACGATAGGCGTCGAATCGGGTTGGATAACGGAGGATTATTGTTCAGGGTGTATATTTTGTTGTTGTTGACTAATTGGGATTCTTTATAGGCACAATTTCAAAATCCAACATATTGGTAAATTAATAAAATGACAGGTTTCAAATCTGTTACACAAATGTGCCGATAAAAGAGACTCAGGCTGGCAAAGTAGGAAATTTCATGTAGAATCACAATTTCGAATCTAATTGAACTAAAATTATTTTAGAATCTGATTCAACAATTCTATCCTTAAATATGGATTTTGTTCAGAAACCCAGAATCAAACTGACAAACCGGGCCATTTTTTTTAGCTCACATTCTCTTTCAACTTTTAAAGGGCATGAGTTTATAAATTCAGCGCTGCAAGTGGTTTCGGTAGTTTTGGGTGTCAATTTTGGAGAAAGTCATAGTAGGGCATCCTAAATTCACGGGAGTTTCAGGAGGTATTCTCGGGGTCCCACATACATGCATGGCCAACCGTGATGTGGTCCATCCACCAGGTTAATCACCGCTTGTGATGGATCAACGACCGGTGTGTGAGTGTGGTTCGGCTTCGGGATGCTGAATGAAATCACCAGATCCTCAACAGTCTCAGTAATAGTAGTGCTGGGGATGTTGATGATCCTAGGAATACAAGTAAAATTAGAGTCTGATTCTAGAATAACTTCTGAGGTCCTTTATGTTGATTGGGACTAAAGGATAAATTTGTTTTATTTTATTTTTTATTTTTATTTTTCATTTTTATTTGCGGTTTCTCTCTTTTTTTTTTGCATGAGTCTAATTGTATTCCGTTAAAACCCGAAACAGATGTCAGATAAGGACACTCAGTCAACCGTATCAGATTCCGAGAAGACTCCTGCAGCCCAGGAGACGATGGATGATGTTCAAAAGGGAGTACTGGATGCGATTCATGACTCAGAAAATATCTTTCCTGGGTGCCAAGAGTCTGAACAACCAAACCAAACTGTAATTTCGGAGAGTAAGTATATTTCTGACACTCAAGTAAAAGTTTACCACTGACTCTTTTGTTAGATTTCATGGTACCATAAAATTAAGAATCTAGAATCGTCCTTTGTTCTTTAGAATCCTATAAATCTCAGATGTTATAAAAGAATCACTTTTACAGCAAACGAGTTGTCAGAGATAAATTTTTAAGAATCCATCCAATCGAATTTCAACGTCCAAGCCATTTCCCAGCCTGAGAGTCAAGAGGTTAGCCAGCAGGACACTTCGACTCAGAGTCTAGAGAATAGAGATCTCCTGGGACAGCTTAGAGAGGATCTGAAGTAAGCGGTGAGCCAGACGGGTCTAATTCTTGAGAAGTCAAGCGAAATGATGAACGCTGTACGTGATATACTCGCCACTTCGGAAAGAATTGCTCAGATGAATCTCGCTGCCAAACAGATTCGGCTACAAGCAGCCATGGTAAGCCCTAATCCCATTGCGGCCCCCAATGCCATTACAGTAGAATCGAGCTTCCCGAATCATAGAGTCAATGAACCACAGCCAAAGAATCTAATCGTAGGGAATCCTGCGATTTCTGAAAAAAGATCACTGTCGGGGGAACTTTTACAACCCCTTACAAAAAGAGCCCGTATCTCATCGGATCAGTTGAATCAGAGTCAAAGTTTGAATCGGGATTTGAGTCAGAGTCAAAATTTGAATCAAGGTTCGAGTGTGAATCAAATTTTGAGTCAAAATGAAGAGTTGAGTCAAAACCCAAGTAGCTTGAGTCAGAGTCAGGGTTGGAATCGGTGTTCGGAACTTGTTAGTCCGGGTGAGTTTGGTATGGGAAGATTCCATGTCAGAAGGGATTACAAGCTTGGAGCGAAGACCGATTTTAAGCTTTGGTACGATTCCCTAAGATCTGAATTAATGACAAATGATCTTCTAAATCGGATTGATTCGAATTTTGAGGCTCCATCAGGGCTAACTCAAATGTCAATTCAAAAACGAAAATGTGTAGTGAGGGATATAATAATCAATCGCATTGACACAAAGTACCATAAGAGAATCTTGGGTTTTCATGAGCCTACAATTATAATTGATAAGTTGAGATTATTTAAGAGAAGCGAAAATAACGTGACTCACAGCTCAGTTCGAACTAAGCTTTACCAAATGAAGCAAGGCATGAATGAGCTGATTGGTGACTTTATTGAAAGATTTGATTCACTGTTAAGAGAGTACTAGGCTAGTGACGGGGGCAATTCCCCTGACAGAACAGGAAAAAAGAGGCGCTTTTTATCAAGCCGTATCCCCTAGAGCCCCTGAACTGAGAAGTGCCGATCTTATAAGGAGACAGACTTCGTTAAATGAAATGAATATAAATGAGTTAAAATCTTCTCTCACGCAGCTTGAAGCGGAAAAGAGAGCTGATTCGAAGGACTCTAGGGAGGTTAGAGAATCAGGAGAGTCGGTGGAAAGTAGCGGAGCTGTGGCCGCGAATAGAGTCTCACAGAAGTCATCAAAACATCCGGACTCAACGTGTCACAGGTGTAATCGAAAGGGGCACTGGGCAAACGAAGGATTGTGCAACCTGAACCTGGCTTGAAATGGTGTTACAAGTGCCAATCATATGCGCGTCATGAAGCAAAGGAGTGTAAAAACTCTCAAGGTGAGTCTAAAATGTCTAAAGATGAATCGAAGGGAAAACCAGGCAGAGGGGGAATGCATGGGGTTAGTAGATGCAAGATTACCAAAAGAGTATTTCGAGACAAAAAGAAGTTTCAACCAGGAGCGAAATTTGCGTCCGAGAACGAAAATGAAGCAGGTAAAGTTGAGTCTAATAATGATTTAATATTTATTGCTGATTCTGGGGCAACTGATCATATTGCAAACACCAAAGTGATTCTTTCTGATTTTAATCCATGTCATAATAAGTCTATTCGAAGTGCGAACAAGAATAAATCTGCCAACATCAGAATTGATGGTGTAGGCAATTTATTGTTAGAATCGCATCTTCCTGATAAGAGACCTATTCAGCTGAATAATGTTATTGCGGCTGAAAATATTTCTGAGAATTTGTTATCGCTAAGGCGATTTGCAGATGCGGGGTTAGGTATTGATATGGACAATGAAGAATTGAACATATATGATAAAATTACCAAAGAATCTATTATTAAAGGAATCTATGTAAAACCGAATTGGATATTAGAGTTCGAGGTTGAGGAAACTAGCAGGGAAAATCAGGTATCTGTAGAATCTTATGAATGCAAGGCGTTCTCAGTTTCTGACCAGCAGCTCCTGGATCAATCACAGACCGGTATTAACATAAAAAGTCAGGAGGGAGGCGTTTTTATTAGATGATGCTGGGTCTGGGATTGGGAGGGAGGGAGAGAAGGAGCTGGGAACAAAATCGAATGCAAAAATTGCTCAACTCGAGAATCGAGAATCTCGAGTTGATCCTACAGCAGTTTCTGAAATTCTTGAATTCCCCTCAACCAAAGAGAATTCTAATTTCCTTTTAATCAATGAATCTGATAATTCAACACTCAAGAGTCCTATTTAATTAGATTTAATAAAATCATTAGATGAAATAGAAGAACTAAACAAGTTTGATCCATTTGAGAAAAAAGTCGAGTTCTTTAAAAAATGTGATGAAGGGATGTTGTGGCACCTGAGAATGGGCCATGCATCTCTGAGTTACCTGAAAAGATTACAACAAACTGAAAGTCAGTTAAAAAACGTTAAGTTCAATGAATCTATTTTGGAATGCGAAATTTTTATATTGTCCAAGATGGACAAATTACCTTTCAAAAATCGGAGGAAAAGAGAAGTGAGACCACTGCAAATGATTCACTGTGATACGATGGACCCTATAAAGCCTACCTCGTATCCAGGTGCGAAGAGATTCATTACAGTATTTGTGGACGATTTCTCGAGAATGGCGCGAGCTTATTGTCAGAAATCTAAAGATGAATCTGGAAATTCTTTAGTACAATATCTTGTTTCAACTCGAAACTTGCTAGGGCACGAAGAAAAAGTGTGCTACATAAGATCTGACAAAGGAACTGAATTCGTAGGCGGCGAATTCATGAGAGTCATGGAATCTGAGGGAATAGAGTCTGATTTGCCTCCTCCATACACTCCAGAGCCGAATGGAGTTGCGGAAAGATTCAATCAGCCTCTTCAAAAGAAAGTTCGCTCTATAATGCTAGATTCAGGGCTGCCTGGTACGATGTGGAAGCTTGGAGTAAATGCAGCTATCCATGTGTACAACAGGACCCCTCACAAATCTGTCGATTTCGAGAACCCCTTGAAAAGATTCCAACCTGAAGTCAATTGTCACTTTGAACAAATCAAAAGATTCGGATGCATCGGGTACGCGGCAATACCAAAGCCTGACAGCAAGTTCAGCGCGAGGGCTGTCAAGGCGGTACTGGTTGGGTACACGAAAACAGGGTACATACTCTGGCATCCGAGCTCTAAGAGGCTGATCGAATCACGAAATGTAAAATTCAATAAAAGATTGGTTCACAAAAATGTGTTTGATTCCAAAAACCAATTACAGGAATCAGAATCCGAGGAAATAATGTGGGAAGACCAAAAAGTAGATCAAGAAATCACAAAAGAGTCAACTGTCTCGAAAAGAAAACGAGGCAGACCTTCAAAGCAAGATTCCAAATCCGAGGCGCCAGTTGAGCAGCGAGGACCTTTAACTAGGCTTAAAAGCAAATACGTTCAAGTTGATACGAAAACGGCAAAAATGGTGAGATGAGTCATAGATTCAAGTTTTTCAGATCTGGATTCTCAATCCAGTCAATGTCTCATAGCTTTTATTAACAAAGATCCTACATGCTATAACGAAGCAATGAAGATGGTCGATTCATTGAAGTGGCAAAAGGCCATAAAAGAAGAATTAGATTCTATGAGCGAGAATCAGGTCTGGAAAATTGTAGGTCGACCGAAACATATGGCAGACGGAAGTCCAGCCAACATTATTGATTCCAAATGGGTCTTTAAAAGGAAACAAGAGACCGACGGTTCCATTAGATTCAAAGCAAGACTCGTAATTCGAGTATTCAAAGACAGGAGTGAGTATGACTTACAAGAGACATACGCACCTGTTTCAAGACTGGCAGTGGTCAGGGCTGTGCTTGCTACGGTTAACAAGTATGACTTGTATTCCTCCCAGCTTGACGTCAAGACTGCTTTTCTGAATAGATTTTTAAGTGAAGAGATTTACATGGATCTTCCAGACGGAATTGAAGTTGACGAAGAGTCTCGTAGAATCAAAGTTTGCAAACTCGAAAGAGCTTTGTATGGATTAAAAATAAGTCCTAAGAAATGGAACAACCGCTTCACAGAAGAGATTCAAAAATTGGGATTCGAAAATGATCTACATGAACCATGTCTCTTCACTTGGAGAAAGAGCGGAAAATTTGTGGTCATTATGCTATATGTTGACGATATGTTGATTGCTAGCAATGATGAGAATCTGTTGAATCAAACTAAAGACTCCCTTGAACGAATCTTTGACACCAAGGATCTTGGAGAACCCAGAGAATTCCTGGAAATGTCAATTCAAAGAGACAAAGACCATAGAATCATGAAGATTCACCAGGAAAATTATCTGGAAAATGTTCTAGAGAGATTTAGAATGTCTGACTCCAAACCGCAAAATACTCCTATGGTCACCCGCCAAGTTTCGAATAGGTCTAAAAAGAGAAAAGAGTCAGAGTTTGAAAAGAAAGGTTTTGAGCGACCCCCGAGTAACGTTCCTTTTCGAGAGGCGATAGGCTGCTTGATGTATCTAGCCAATGCCACAAGACCAGACACCGCTTTCTCGGTCAACTACTTGGCCAGAAGGCAGAGCAGTCCTTCTGAAGAGGACTGGGCGAACTTCAAGAGAGTCTTCAGATATCTCAAGGGAACGAAATCGAATGGTTTAATCTATAGAGGTAAAACAGAGAGTCTAGAGTCTTTCACTGATGCTAGTTTTCGAGACTACATTGATTCATCTTCGACAGGGGGTTACGTGATCCGCCTGTTTGGAGATACGATCGCATGGAAGAGTAGGAAGCAGTCATATGTCACGCTTTCGACCTGTCTCGCTTGATAAGGCACTGAGATATGTCCTGGGTAGCAATTTCTATCCGGTGGCTGTCTGGTGTGACAATCGATCAGCAGCTGACTGTGTCAAGCAAGACGGAAGTCATAAACTGAAAATGTTTGATGACGATTTAGAGTCTATTAGAATCGATTTAGAACAAAGAGAGCGCAGTGGAAACAGAAATCATGTGGGCATGACTCATGGTGACTTCATAAAACAATGTAGTCAGGAAGGAAAAGTGATTGTGGAGTGGATTTCAACTGACAGGAGTCTGGCTGACATCATGACCAAGCCGCTTCCTTTTGATTCACATACATCTTTGAAAACTAAGATTCTGAATGTTTCCTAACTCAATTGTGTTTTTCAGAAAACTCCAGCAAGCAGCAGTAGGTATTGAGGAGAGACTGGATGGATGGAGTAATTTTCCACTGATGCATAATCCCATCAACTTAAACGATTCAAGAGGGCGAAATGCCTACGGCGGAGAACCCCATTCATCATGAGCAGAAACCTCTCATTGAATCTTGTAGAATCACAGTGAGTCCTATTGAGTCTTATGCAAATTATTATTTTTCTTTTCTTCATTTCTTTATGTATCAAACGATTATTTACACTACTATGTTCTGTATCTATATTCTAATATATTTGTAAGAATATTATAAACATGAATCTCAAAATAGTATCTTGTAATGTGTGTGGTATGATACAAAAGGGAGGGAGTGTTGGAGGTATTAGGCTTTTGTAATACCAACAAGCGCCGCATGGCGCTCGTATCGCGTGTGGATGTGTGTTCTTTGCTCGCATCGCTCTCTCGTTTCCGTACCTTTGTATCGCGCACATCGGAGCTCCTAAATAAAGGATTCGCTATAACCTCAAGTGCTTGTGCTTCATTAATTTCTTCCTCAATCACCTCCGAATATTGAAGAAATCCGAAAGTTTTGTAACGCGATTGAAGTACAGTTTGAAAAAATGAAATTAGATCAATATTTCGCGAAATGAACCTTTACACATATTTTGGGGTTTAATGAGAGTAGCCACGGTATGAAAAGTGCTCGAAAAAAAGTATCCGTTTCCCAACAATAGGGACCTCAGAAGGAATGGGATACTGGCTCACCCACAGGTCAATAGCTGGGAGGGAAAAAGGCAGGGGCGCCGATACCACTAAATACATATTTTTTCAATTTTTACAAAAATCAGCTGGTATTTTCTCAACAAAAGGAATAATTTGTGGAATGAAAAATTATTGAAGAATGAATAAAAGTTGCAAAAGCACCCTTATAAAGAGTTTCTCAAACTAGACTAGTTTCCGATTGAATTTTTGTGCTTAACACGAGTCTGGGTTCAAAAACTTCCCATCACGTCACGTTCTTCAGAAAATAGGTGTTGAAATCCCTAAAAACGGCGTTTTTAGCCATTTTTCAAACATTGTAGAGCTGAACCATGACGTGCTACAAACTTTATTAATAACAGAAATTAAAGGCTAAAACAAGCTCTTCCAAATGAGCCGTATTCCAAATTAATCGCATGCGCCCTTAGAGCGGGGGGTGTGTTTTTGTCTAGGGGTGGAGGAAGAAAATGAAACAGAAAGGATCTTAAGATAGTTACACCACACCCAGGAATATTAAAAAGTGTAGTGCTTTTAAAGGTTTTAAGAATCGCCGATTATGAGTATGCAGTTAGGTTTTAAAAATTCAAATTGACGGACCATCTTTTTTTAAATTGATCGTATTCGCTTACCCGGGAGTTTTAAGGGTCGCTGATTACGAATATGCAGTTATATTTGAAAAATTCAAAATGGCAGATCCACCCCTAGACAAAAATACCCCCCCCCCCCCCCCTTCAATATAAGGTCGCATGCGGCTAGTTTCGCATATGGCTTATTTGAAAGGGCTTGTTTCAGCCTTTAATTTCTGATATTAGCGAAGTTTGTAGCACACCATGGTTCAGCTCTACAATTTTTCAAAAATGGCTGAAAACGCGGGTTTTGGGGGTTTCAATCCCTATTTTCTCAAGAACGTGACGTGATGGGAAGTTTCTGAACCCAGATTCGTGTTTAGCACGAAAAATCAATCCGGAAATACTAGGTGTCATCTTATTCCCATCAACAGAAAAAAAATGTCAGGGCAGTGTTACCATTGTAAAAAATAAGTGAAATATTGTTTAAAACTTTGATTTTGAATCAAAACCATTTTTATACTTCAATCTGAATGCAGCTGCAAGCATTACATTTAAAATGCGTTGAACTAAAGATATATTTTGAAAAGAAAACAAAGTAATGGTCGACTTTCAAAAGAAGCAACTAAAAGTAAGAGAGTGACTCGTTGCCTATTAATAAGCATTACAAACAATATGTTTTCACATTCGCAATGTTTATATTTAAACAGTTAGAAAATTGCAGTCAGAAAAGTCTTCCTAATTTTTTTTTGGATTTCATCCATTTATTTTTTAAGAGATAATTCCTATTTAATTCGCTAGTTTTCCCAGTAACCAATATACACTAGGGAAAAAATTACGAAGCCCCAGGAATAAAATTTGGAAATACAAAGAATTTAGAAAATTTGGATTCTGATATTTATTGAGATTATCTTTATAACTTCTAGTTTACATATTTCTCTGAGCATCTGTAAACTTGCTTAGCATGGAAATACACTAGAAAAAAAATCGGCCTGCTGCGCGGGAAGGTTCTCATCGCACGCGTTGCGCGCCTGGCGCGCGCACCTGTTGGATCTCGCGCTTCGCGCTCGATAATATATTCACCTCGCGCTACGCGCTCGGACACATTCGCCAGACGCTTTAAGCTCGGTTCTTCTGGGTTTTCGCACTTCGTGCACTCGCTATTGCGCGCTTCGCTGGCTAATACTCTCTTAGTTAGCTTCATCGTTATGACTTGCTTTCGGTTTAATTATGTACGTTATATATAGAAAGAGGAACTAATTTACTTAAGGCTCTATCGACCTTAAGGAAGACATTCTCATCAAGACACTTGCGCTTCGCGCTCGATATTTAGTTTAAAAATCATGTAAACCTTGCGCTCCACGCTCGTTTCTGTTCATCGTTTAATAGAAACTCGAAAGTTTGAGCGCGCTCACGGCGCGCAATTTGGTTGTCGCGCTTCGCAACGACAATATGTTATGTTCTATGTTCTTCAGATAAAAATGAATAAATTTGTATTTGATTTAAAATGAAAAAGGAAATTCCTTCACTTCAGCGTATATTAACGTATCTTTCTAATAAATCATACAATCAGAAAGATTTCTACCACCTATCTGAAAAGGGGCGAAAAAAAGTATCTAAGTTGTTTTTGGAACATATATATGATAAATTCTTAAATGATTATTGAAAAATGGACATTTGACAAAAAACGGGAGGGGGGGGGGGGTCAAATTTTACACAAATCTAATACCTTCTCTGGACGAGAATTTAAAAATAAAATAAATTATTCGAGTTTTCAAGTACCATGAACATTTATTATTATTATACATACCAATAAGCCATTTCCCTTTCGGGATAGGCGTGACTCGCTCGGTTGGAAAATAGTAATATGGGGAAGGAGGTATAGATTTTCTAGATTGATCTAGAATTTTCGTGTTATTTATTTAAATAACACGTTCGTCCCGCAAAACTGCTCCGACCCAGGTGGCTGATCAATCTCTCCAGCGATCACCCCAAGTGAAGAGCCTCACAAAATTGTTATGTGTGGTTCCCCACTTGGGCCTATTAGTATCCAAGGTCTTTTGTTTCAGGCCTCATTCACTCTACTCGCATTCTTTTTATAAACTATTTGTCGGCACACTTTTCTGTCCTGGCCTAATTCTCTAGCGTCCTTCACGTCCATGCATTTTTTCATGCAAGCTCTCGTGTTTCTATGGCTTCTTATATCTCTTCGGATTACTATCTCATTCACAGATTCTTACCATCCTTTTGGCGGTCTACCTCTGGGCATTCTGCCATATACTTTACCTTTGTATACTTTTTTGGTCAGTCGTTCATCTTTCATTCTTTTAAGATGTCCGAACCACCTTAACTGACATTTCTTTCCCAAATGTCAGTCAGTGTCTCTCCTGTACCACATTCTCGTTACAGGAGCACACATTGTGGTACAAACTGTGCTTAGAAGTATCATGCCAATCATTTTAGATTGAATTTAAAATTGCCACTTTAGCTTTTTTTGATATATTTTTACTCCTAAGAATGGACCCTGATCTACCGACAACCATCTGATCCTCGTTTATGCGCCTGTCTATCTCCCCATCTATCTTCCCGTCACTAGTGAACAGGCTACCTAGATATGTATAATTATCAACTTGTTCTAATTTCTCATCACTTAGGACAATGTTGCACATCGTTTTATCACATTTTTCTTGAAATATTATCATTTTTGTTTTATCCACGTTGATTTTCGTAGTTTTAACAATGATATCCCGTAGCATAGTCCATGCGCCCTCTATATCTTTATTGCTTATAAGCGCTTCTCAACTTGCCCTTTCTATGCGTTCGTTTAACTTATTCCAAAAATCTTTTCGCACTTCCGGTTTCTGTGAATTTTCAATCTTGTTTCGCGTTTGTTTGGTTTTCTTTCTTCTCCATCCCCGCCCTCTCCAACCCCGCCCTAAGTTCATTTTGGAGACTAGAAGGTATAATGTTCAGTATTGTATTCAGAACCCCTCATGACTCTTGTATCTTTGAATAGTTCTCTTAGTCTTTCATCCGCAATAACGAATTCAATTATACTGTGGCTATTTTCTTTACGCCAGATGTACATGTGGATCATTGTATGTATAAACCAAGTATTTGTAATAAATAGGCCCTTTTCTAAGCATAAGCTAACTAATTTTTCCATGTTACATTTTTTTTTGTTGGATCCCCAGAATTACTTAGCACCCTTTCTGTATCTGTACACTGACGTTGGACGCCGACCCATCCGTTCATATCTCCTAGCAGAATGATTCTTTCACCATGATCGCAAGTACTTATTGTATCACTCAAGGCGTCCCAGAAGGCGTCTTTAACATATCTCTGATCACTATCAACTGAGGCGTAGCACGCTATGATAAACAATCTTCTGATTCCTACCTTCATTCTAACCCACGGCCATCTGGGCGATACATCCTGGATCTTTGAGATGCTGTCTTGCTTCTTCATTCATAATCTAACTGACCCCTTGACTATAGTGTGATTCACTATCTCCTCCTGACCATATTTCAAAACCGTCTTTCAAAACCTCATTTTCAGCAGCGTTGTATTAGGTAGGAGTTCCCATGTGCTCATCTTCCAATTCCCGGCTTACCTCTAGGTAAGGAACCAAAAACACTTTTTTTACGCACAAATTTTGTGTAATAATCATCTGTCATATCTTGCATAGTTTGGCCGTAAAATTAAATTTTTGGATTTTTAATTATTTTTTGTGAAATAAAAATGTGAATTTTCGATTTTTCTAAAATATTCAAAAAGTCCTTATGATAATCTTATAGGGCGTGCCAAAAGAAACATTTTTCTTATCTCGACTTTTTTTCGTACCGTGCGTTGTTTGGCTGAAAATGTTAATTTTAGTTTCTGCCTTTGGATTTTGAAAATGCTGTAATTCTAAACATTTTCATTTTATCGAAAAATGTCATGAGAATGAATTGTTTGAATTTTCGAGTACTGTAAACACCTGCACATATAATTTTCAAATTTTGAAAATAATGGTCTCAACATTTTTCAAAATGCTCTTACTTTTTGAATTTTTATTCAAAATGGCTGGCTAACAAATTTGACCTTCAGTTTAGGAGACTTAAAGAGCACCAAAGGAAAATCGAATCGATCAATTCTTTCAAAAGTCATCGTGCTCACAGACTGACATACAGACATACAGACAGACACATTGGTAAAAACCTGTTTTTTGGGTTCCGGGGGTCTCAAAACGTGGACATTTTACAATAACCGGGGGGGGGGGGGGGTCAAATTTTACATAAATCTAATCAAATTAGAATAATAGAAAATTTTGTGTGTTTCTGTACTTGAAAATTCCACAAATGCTTGAAAAAATGATAAAACCATAAGTGAAGAAAATAATTCAATTAAGTACCAAATTCCAAATTTTGAAACACTTCCAATTTCGACATCTGCATCATTTGGATTTTTTTCTATAGTATTTTTCTGTGCTGAAAACCCCACATATGTTCAGAAAAATGTTTACACCATAAGTTTGAAACATAATTTCATTCAATACCAAAATCAGAATTTTTGAAATTCGCTATACATCCAATTTCGATTCCTGGGTCCGAGCGATTTTTTTCGAGTGCATTTTTGTCTCTGCAAAAGTTTTTACGTACTCGAAAAAATTCTTCTACTATTTACAAAGGAGCTAACAATTTTTACTGAAAACAGAAGTGAACTAACATGAATTATCTCTGAAGAAGTAATTGATGAATATACGCAAAAATTGCGAAGACTTTTTTTTACTTTCTTGACTAGCGTAGGTAGGGAGGCTGCTTGTTTGTCAATTCTAAATTGTTTATACTGTTTTAGAATCCTAATACGCAACTTTCTCGCACTTTTGCGTGCAGAAATTTCAGAGTGGCCCCGTTCGGGGCCAGATCTCGCAAAATCTGGCCCCAAACGGGTATCCCAGTTACTAGTTAGGGCCAGACTCGAAATGAAACGCCTAATCCGACCAGTGCTTGACTGGGGCATCCATAAGGAAGGCCCAATCGGGCCCTGACCAGGCCCTTCTCATTTTTATCTATAAAAATATTATTAAAATATAATTTATTAAATAAAAAATTGAACAATAAAGTAAGAATATTGAAATCAATTATTTGAATATTTGAAAACAATTATCGTTAATTATACAGAGAGTTTAAAAGTCTTTGTAATATGTCGCATCAACTTTCCTTGTAACGTATTGAACAATAAACTTTATATAAATATTTTGAAATATATTCCAACGCTTGTCGTTCGATTCACGTATTTGGTTGAAAATTCATCTTTTTTGATAGAACATTAATCTTCTTGGTCGAAAATTTATCCCTTTTGGTTAACAATTTAACAATTTTGTTGAAAATTGGGATTTTTGCTCAAAGTTAATTTTATATCAGAATTTTTATCTGAAAAGTGAACTATTCCATTTTTAGTTGAAACTTTATCACGTATATTTTGTGAGATAAAAATTCGACCATTTGGTAGAAAATTTGAGAATTTTGTTGAAAAGTCGTCTTTTCGGGTAGAAAATTAATCTTGTTTGTTGAAAATTCCACGATTTGGTAGAAAATTCATATTTCTTTAAAAAACTCGTCTTTCTAGGTAGAATACTTTTTTTGATTGTTGAAAGTTCAACTCTTTGGCTGATACTTCAACTTTCTTGTTAAAAATTCATATATTTTGTTAACAATTCGTTTTCCTAGGTAGAAAATAGTTATTCTTGTTTGTTGAAAGTTCAACTTTTTGGTTGATAATTCAACTAGCTTGTTAAAAATGTATCTTTTTTATTGAAAATGATCTTTTTTGTTAAAAATTTATTTATTTATTTTTTTCAAAGTCATAGTTTTCTAAAATATTATACTTTTTAGCTTAAAAACTTTATTCTTTTGTGGAAAATTCAGCTTTCATGGTAGAATAGTTAGCTTTTTTGGTTGTAAATTAAATTCTTTGATCAAAAATCAACAGCTTTCTAAAAAATTATTTTTTCTTGAAACATACATTCGTAAACATACATTTTCAGACATTTTGTTCAAATGAATTTAAGCTTTTTTTAGTTTTTTTTTTGTTTCTTATATTCATTGCATATGAGAAGTTAAATTGAAGTGATTTACAATAAATTAGTCGCTGAACTGAAAATTTGTTGAATATTCACTTATTGTTTGGGCTAGCAAAATCGCGCCGCAATATCCGCGTAATGGTGATGTAGTAATGCGTAAAAATAAAATTTGGAGAAGCGATTCAATCTCAGGGTTGAAATTTGATCGAAAAACTTGAAAAACTGCGAAATGATCGGAAATTTTGTAAAACGGCGAAATGTTGCGAAATAATCAAAAAATTAATTTCAAAATATGATTTAAAATGATTAAAAATACACGTTTGAAATGTAATGATGTAAAGTTTCCGAAAGTCACTTGAAATATACAGAAATACTTTGCAATATCCTAAAATTCAACGTAAATATTCAACCTTTATCCTAAAATTCAACCTTAAAGTTCGAAAGGGAAAGGTATTTTAGAACGAATGGACTGCAGATGGATGGAGTGAGAAGGATGCACAAGGAAGGAAGGAAGGTGTATGAGTTGGTTAAGAAAAACGGCATGAAGAGAGAGAAGACAGCAGGGCAAGCGAGAATAAGAGAGTCAAGGTTTAACAGGAACGATGTGTGGATTATGCCAAGGGCAAGAGCGCATTATTTGTGTGAGAAAGGAGAGAAAGGAAGTCAGGAGCTTATAGCGAGGATGAGATGTGGATGCATGGAGGGTGGCAATAGGTTCTGGCTCTCTAGGGAAAAGAGGATGTGTGAGCTATGTGGGAGGGGGATGCAAGAGTGCAGCACTGGTTGGAGGAGTGCGTAGAGGTGGAAAGGAGTGGGATAAGCATGTAGGTATTGATGCATGAAAGGGGGGACAAAAGGGCAGTAGCATGGGTGAAGGGTGTGTTGGGTAAGATGGAGAAGAAGAGAAGGAAGAAGGAAGAGGAATGCAGAAGGAAATATTGTAAGTAGGAGAGGAAGTAGATATAAGAAAGTGCGAGGCGAGGCGAAGCGAGGAAGGCCAGGCGATAAGAACGAGCGGCGTTAGAGATAAGGTGTGGAAGGTTGATAGTTTTTAGGGTTAGTTTTAAGAAAATTCTGTAAAAAATGAAATTGTAAGCAAGTTAATTTTTCAAGGCCAGCAGGCTGAAAAATAAATGTTTATCTATGTAGAAAATTCCTCAATTACTTTGAAATATCTTCAAGTATCCTGAAGTATCTTGTAGTACGTGGAATATCCTGAAGTATGTGAAGTATCTTGAAGTATCTAAATTATCCTGAAGTATCTTTTTTAGTTTTAGTTATTAAGGATCTTTTTTAGTTGAAAATTTATATATTTTTTTAGAAAATTCGTCTTTTCTTGGTAGAAAAATCATCTTCTTGGTTAAAATTCACCTCTTTGATTTCAAACTGCACTATTTTGTTGAAAACTGATCTTTCATAGCTAAAAAATTCATGTATTTTGTTGAAACTTCATCTCTTTGGTTTCTGATTAAACAAAATTGTTGAAAATTCGTCTGTTTTCGTTGAAATTTCGTCTATTACATTTTTAATTGAGAACTCACATTTTCGGATGAAAATGTTAACAATTTTCGGTCTACTTTCTTTTGTCGTATTATTACGTATTACCCTGGTCAAGAAACTTAAAATCTAAAATTTAATTTAAACTTATCACGTTTGGAGCTATAATCTTACAGGTATACAGGAATGACATCGACATTCTACTTGTAAGGGTTGTGAAGGGAAGAATCTTGTCTCTCCGTAGCCTAGCGGTTTAGAGCATTCGGACTGGAAATCTGAAAGACCTGGTGTTCGAATCCCAGCGGAGCTAGAGAGCATTTTTTCACAATTAAAAAATCAATATTTTAATAAAATATTGAAACGAACAGTAGACAAAAATTTTTTAACAACATAATTATCACGTATTACCCTGATCAAGAACCTTAAAATCTAAAGTTTAATATAAACTTATCATGTTTGGAGTTATATTCTGAGGGGCTGATAGCAAAAGTGGACTAAAAAAAGAGTCTAAGCAAAACCGGATTGATTATTTCTCAGCGCAAGAACAAATTAGGACAAGCGCTAGGAGCAAAAACGAGTTAAAGATTCAACGCGTTTTTGACAGTAGCGCGTGGACTAACACATTTTTTCCAGCACTCATATTTCGATTCGGTTCAACTCCAACCGAACTCTTGATTCGTTTTTGTCTAGGCTGATATTTTCGTTTCGTTTGCACCTGGACGATGGGAATAAACAAAATTGATGGGCTTATCTCCATAATAGCTCAAGCGCAATATCAACGAGTTTTCAGAATAGTCAAAAAACGTTCTCAAAAATTAAATTTTTAATTTTGAAGACACAAATGTATACTCCTGAAGTACATCAATGATGAATTGATGCCTGAAAAGTTAGATTGGAAAATTATATTATATTTAAAAAAAATTAGTGATAATATCCAAAAAATTCATTTCATTGTTAATGCATAATATTTTGCAACTGAATTATCAATACCATGGGCGCTAGAAATAACTGGGTTCCCATTGCGTGGAATTGGCAAACTAAAATAGGGATAATTGCACGAAAATTGTTTCACGGGGATTGGCTGCGATTCGTTACATGATTCACACTAAATTTCAACAATTTATAGACAAGAAGAGTTTTTGTATTGAACACATGAAAGTTATTGATAATTTTTCTACTTTATAAACAAATTTCATAAACCATTATCGATGATGTAATAAATAAAGTTTTTGCTACGAAATCGACAAAAAATTACTCGGCAATGACACCTAGTTATCATATATTTAGTCAGTTAATAACAATTGATGCTTCTTTAAATAAACCTAATCAACAAATGCACTGTTGGGTTATTTTCCGACGCTCTAACTTGGTTCTTTCAACGTATAATGGGGCATTATTTCTCAACTGCCCCAACTTTAAAAGTCATGTTCTTTGATTTTCTTCAAATTCGGGGAATATGTTCACCTACCCGATAGTACTTAATCGACAAATTTATAGACCACAAAAACCACCCCCCTCCAAGTGATGGGGGTGACATTTTCAACCCCAACGCCTGCACGGGTATTTTCAAAAGCTTGTAACTTCCTTTCTATTTTAGCGATTTAAAATTTTTATGAGGGTTTTCGAAAGGTTATTTATTACTCTTTTCTTCTATTTTATTAACGAAAAAAACTAAACAAAATTTAAGCATTTTTTAAACAATTCAATTGTTTATTTAACTTTTTTAGCAACTTGGGGTATTTTTTTTTTTAAATAGTCTTAAAAGGAAGCTTGACCTTTTGGCTTCAAAAAAGGTCCTGAGCAAAAAAATGGTCCAGTGAACAGTTTCCGAGATATAGGCCCCGATGTGAAGGCAGTCCTAATGCTCGTGCTCAGACGCAATCCTTTAGTAGTCCACATACTAGTTTTCAAGTCTAACATTCTTTCAACGAATTTATGTTCATTCAGAATGACATTAAATCAGCTAATAAACATTTTAGAATGTTTGTCGGCGGTTCAGAGTAAGTTTATATTATTTATTATTTGTTATAAACAAATAAAAAATGCAAACTACCCTTTTCAGAAGTGATGTTGATTTTTCTCAGTATGAATGATTCCTTATTATTACAGTTCGTCAGTTTACGATAATTATTGATTATTAATGAATATTCCATGAATAAGTGCACAATTCAACCGTTGTTAACATATAAACAGTGCTTTTTCAAATGAATCAACTACAGAAAAATCATTAATTAACGCCTGTCGTCAGCCTACGATCTGTAAAATCATAGTTTCCAGAGTCTACCACGTGGAGGTGGCAGTGCGATTTTAGACTCCTTCGGGGTGCTTAATTTAAGTGAGTCCCCTCGCCTCTCACTATTCGGGGTGTTTAATTTTCATGAATCCTCTTGCCTCTCACCACACAGTGCTTTTTAATTGGTTCGCCTTTTCTTGTCACCATTTTTCTTACTGCTTTTCTTTTCTTTTGAAGTACTCTCTCTATTCAAGGTACGTTTAGGTTTAGGAAAAATGTCACTCTTCTCTTCATAGGAAAATCGTTTAAGGTTCAGCTGTCCCTTATCATTAGGGGTGAAAGCATGGTACTTGAGAGTACCAGGTATTGTGACAGACTTACTGAATCGATCTGCTAATTCCACTGTCATTGCTGAATGATCATCCTTAGAACTGAAGAGTACAACTGTTTCCTTTAAATTTTCTCTGGCCCATTTATATAAATCATGAGCACTTAGAATCTGCTTATCTGCTGGACGCTGCAAGCTGGCTCTTGATGCAAGTCGCTTTAAATTTCCTCCGATTCCATCGCATGGTCCTTTTCCATGCGCAGTTGGATGGAAAGTCCAGTCTGCTGGAATTTCAAAGTCTTTTTTGTGGCACAATAGGTTGGCGAAGTTATATTTATTTTTAAAATGCTGTGGTGCTCCATCTGTGACGTAATGAATCTTTACAAGTTGAAAATGCTTCTTAAGATATTCAATAATTAATTTTTGACAGAGATAAACAGCAACCGTGTCATGGTGTAAGTTATCGGAAATGATCGCCATGCTCACATGTTTTAATTCATTTTCCTCTTTGTAGTAGATAACTACTGTGAAAATGGATGCCTGATTTTTATTCCAGTGAGAAGACTGGATAGCATTTTGAAAAACGTAAGCATAATTTTCCGCGAAATCAAACATGATTAAGAAAACTCCAACCAATAGAGTTATTTTGAGATTTTTGATAAATGATGCTTGCATCTTCGCATAAAACTCATGAGATTTTAAGTTTACAAGTTTTTCGCAGAGTTGTTCTATGAAGATATCGGTCTCAGCTACTTCAGTTACCAGATTGCTCCTATCTGTTTGTTGCCAAATTTGATATTTTAACTCAATGACGCAGTTCTCATCCAGAAGTTCAGTCAGGTGTTCCTTCAGGATATCAATGCCAGGACAATTTTCGCATTCGCTGAAATGACATGCAGGACTTGGATTAGTGCACATCATTAATTTTAAACAGTCGTGATAATCAATAAGTTTTCTATCTGAGTCTTCAGTCAGATGCTTTATATCAATTGCATCTAACATGAGATGCACATTTTCGTGATAAACGCACACACAAACTGTGTGGGTACCACTTCCTCCGGCTAGAACGCAATGTCGAGGCCTAAGTTGTGCAAATTTTGAGAACCCAATTTTTATTTCCTCATTCTCTATTTTGAAACGGTCGTATAACTCTGACAGGTTGCCCAAGATAAGTCGTTTTTGCACATGCTCGCGAGTACCGTCTTCCTTTTTTATGGATACAAAATCCTTCTTCCCCGGCATTAATCGACTGTTCTCGTCATCTTCATAAAAACTAATCACTACTACTTCAATTCCTGGTGGCAGTTTTCTTCCTGGCTTGAGTCCAGGCAAAGTCAGTATTCCATGTTTTTGAAATAGTTGGTCAGCTTTCCGGGCTTAACGTTCCGTTGCACCAAATTCTTCCATTACCTTTCTACGACTTCATGATTTAGGAGCAAGTGTGAGTAATGTTATTTTTTCGTCACCATCAGTACTCACCTTAAATTTTTGTATAATTTGTTAAAAAGTTTCTAGACCTGCTTTGTGATTTTGATCTCTACAACCACTATGTTCTATCGGAACAAATAGAAAATCTGGATCATCGCTGATTTCTTTTTCTATACAGTTGTCATCGACCTCACTGCCATAAACAACTTCTTCCATGCTGGATTCATTTGGAGGCACTTGTGAACTCAATTTCTTAAATTCTTTTCTACAAGGCTGGCAAATTTTAGCGTTGCTCGGCAATTGGGGAAATTTTAACCTCTGACTTACCGACAAACATCTTAAGTCTGGTGTTTTCCAATGCTTTTCCTTGCCAAAAGGATTGGCACAAAAATGACCCCAAGTTATTTTCGTTGACATTATTAATCATGAATTTTATTTGTAATCTTTTATTTTAAATGATATATTTCCAAACAAGATAAAGTCCAAAAGAACGAAAGACCGTGCGTTGCAACAGTAATACCGAAATACCATGTAGATACTTGAATAAGACTCAGAGGAATATCCTTTTGGGTCAAAAGAATGCGTTTTGAAACAAATGAATTTTCCTCTCATATAATTGAAGGTTGAGAAGATTTTCATTTGTCTCAAAAAGAATATTTTTGCAGCAAACACTATCCATTTGCGACAAACTTCACCTAATCTTGCAGCCAAATAAGTCTGTTTGTATAAAGGAGATGTTCAGTTGGTTCAAAACACTACAGGCAAGAGGACGATACTTTTCTTTCTTGACAACTTTTTTTCTGAGTGAAGTCGAAACATAATTGAGCGATTGCGCGCAATAACAGCCTACTTGTATTTTTTGAAGTCACTTCTTTTTCACTTGTTTTTTGTACATAACTTCATGAAGAACAAATGAAAAACAAGTGACTTCTGAAAATAGAAGTAGGCTGTCATTACATCCAACCGCTCAATATCTTAACGTTTAGCTATGGTACCAGATTCATGAAAAATAGATCATTAAGCCATTGTGGAATTTTCAACTTGATGTAAATCAGCAATAACTAGTAGCCAGAACAACGAAAAAAGAATAAAAATTCTTTCTCCAGAGTTTTGGATTCAGAATAAGTTAAAAAATTGGAAAACAAGTTATTAATAGAAATTCACCTAAATTTACAAAATCAAGGCCGAGTCTACGCGTTATAAGAGTTTCTAGGCACATATTCAAAAAAAAATTCGTTCATAAAATGAAATTTTTGGACGACTGTGTATAAAAAATTAATTAATATCGTGAACTGACGAACTGTAATAGTAAGGAATCATTCATACTGACAAAAATCAACATTACTTCTGAAAAGAGTAGTTTGCATTTTTTATTTGTTCATAACAAATAATAAATAATATAAACTTACTCTGAACCGCCGACAAACATTCTAAAATGTTTATTAGCTGATTTAATGTCATTCTGAATGAACATGAATGCGTTGAAAGAATGTTAGACTTGAAAACTAGTATGTGGACTACTAAAGGATTGCGTCTGAGCACGAGCATTAGGACTGCCTTCACATCGGGGCCTATATCTCGGAAACTATTCACTGGACCATTTTTTTGCTTAGGACCTTTTTTGAAGCCAAAAGGTCAAGCTTCCTTTTAAGACTATTTAAAAAAAAAATAAAAATAACCCAAATTGCTAAAAAAGTTAAATAAACAATTGAATTGTTTAAAAAATGCCTAAATTTTGTTTAGTTTTTTTCGTTAATAAAATAGAAGAAAAGAGTAAGAAATAACCTTTCGAAAACCCTAATAAAAATTTTAAATCGCTAAAATAGAAAGGAAGTTACAAGCTTTTGAAAATACCCGTGCAGGCGTTGGGGTTGAAAATGTCACCCCCATCACTTGGAGAGGGGTGGTTTTTGTGGTCTATAAATTTGTCGATTAAGTACTATTGGGTAGGTGAACATATGCCCCGAATTTAAAGAAAATCAAAGAACATGAATTTTAGTAACGTTTCAAGGTAAATAAAAAATTATAGTTGAAGGGTAGAAATGCAAAAGGAGTCAAGCGCCAAATTTTGCAAATCGGGTTTATTAGCTCAAAAAATCAGATAAATTCTATTACACATGCCTGCCAAAGGATTTTTTTGGGGCATCATTTTACAAAATTTGTGTTCTTATGTTCACAGTCCGAGAAGCTTTTCTAACCACAAAGTAAAAAATCAAATTCAATTGTTCTCGACACTGGCTAATTAGTTTTAATTACTATTGGGTCCCTTCCGTTCAGCACTGAATAAACTGAAACCCAATTCCTCATTTTTTGGAAATATGCAAAATCATTACTGCTATCGTCATTATTTTGAAGTTAAAATGTCAGTTTTACACCATTTCGAAGTCATAATTGGATTTTCAAACTTCGCGAAACTGTATGATTTTTTTAAAACAAACTTTTTGGAAATCAATTCGTCCATTCAATAGCTAGAATTAAAATTTTTAGTTTTTTCTTAAACTGCAAATTGACTCCACAATTAATGTTGAAATTGTTAAAAGTTGATACGGAACCAAAATCTAACCTCGAAACGTGACCTGTTTTAATCAATTTCTCGAAACCGGATAGCTTTTTGTGAGCAAACTTTTTTTAGTTCGATAGAACATGAAAGTGTCTCGAAAGAACTTTCTTATTTCTTTCTTAAGTGGTCCCGCTGAATTTACAACATGATTTTAGTCTCACTTGAAAAAAGTGAAAAATGGCGCTTGACTCCTTTTACATTTCTACCCTTCAGTTTTCATTTTTGAAAACAATTTTTTTTTAAAATTCGTATTATCTCATATATTTATGAACTAAAAAATGCCACTTCTCACGCAGGAATTAACAGCCAATTAGTTATAAACCATTTCCTGCTATTAATCAATAACAATTGATGATTGTTTGAACAAAATTAATTGAAGAATGCATTTTCTGGCTATTTTCAACATTTCAACGTTGTTCTTTTAACGAGTATTCAACTCTTAGAAACAAATTTTTCAAATTTTCTGATACACTTGGTTAACTATCAATTATTGTAATGTTTATGAACAATATTATGAGGGCATTTTTTTCGTCTTGAGCATTTCCCAACTAAGAATGCCGTTTCTCTTGTGGAATTTGCGGAAAATTTTTTAGCTGAAACTCATTGTTATCATAGCTGCGCAATCTTTGACAAGCCGACAAGTGCTTATTTTTTATAAATAAACTTAATTAACAAGTGCGTTATTTGTAGCGAGCGGACTAGATAAGATATGAACAACCAACCATGGAATAGGAATACAATATTACTTTTGAAATATCACCCCCATAAGTCTGTTTTGTAAGGTACCAAAAAAAACTGCATAAGGGAAAAGATAGGTTATGCGAGTTTTTGGAGCTGATTTTGATTTTTTTTTGTTTTTTTTACACGCAAATTGTTTTTTCGAACATTTTCCACTTTTTTCCATTCTTTAATTAGACAGAGGTAATACTTTATCAATTTTAAGAAACGTGATTGTTTCAACAATTAATCATTATTGTTAATAATATTCACTTAGGATGATGCTAGAAAATTGCAGTTTTTTCTGAAATTTTCAACTTTTTGTTTACTCTTTACTTGGAGTAAGTTGAATAATTAATAAAAGTTAACAAAATTATCTGTTCAAATAATGTATTATTATTAATAATAATATTTAGTTTGAATGATGCTATAGAAAGTTGCGGATTTTTCCTGGAATTTGTAATTATTTTTCTACTTTTCACAAAGGGTGAGTTAATAATGAATTGAATGTAGCAAAAATAATTATTTAAAGAAATTATTATTGTTTGTAACTATCTTCTCCTTTATTAATGCAATATAGTTGCGAATTGTTCTGAAATGTTTCACTTTTCATTCACTTTCTACTTAGTAACGTAGTAAATAATGCAAGTTAACAATCAGAGTTATTCAAACAATTTATTATTCTTTATAACTATATTCTCTTACAGTTGAAGTGACCCGGTATTTACTCTAGGTGGTGTGTGCAGTAGTTCCATGCTTAAATGAAAATTTCTAACTCTTTTTCAATGAAAATACCGTTTCACATATATTTAAATTAAATGATTTAAATTCGTTCTTCAACAATGATCAAGAATTCACAAAGACAATTAAACAATACAGCGTATTGATCAAATTAATTTACATACTAAATTCATTCGCAGCAATCATTTCCAAACATTTCACATGACATCCCTAGTTAAAGTGAATAACAATTAGCCCTCGAAAGCCTACGTATGAAACTTGATCGTTAACTTTCTGATTAAATTCACTCAATCATACCTTTTCACAATTTTGTAAATGTCTGTCTAAAACGTACTCAATCCCCTGATTCTCTATGCTACTTAGATACCTCTGATAGATGTTAAAAGCTCGCCTAACTCGTCGTCCAGTTTGCGTCGCGATGATCACTTCAGCTTTCCTTCTCGAGTATGTAAAATTAGTGTGCTTTTCTCCAAGGCGTTCTCCAGGAATCCTGCTTTCTTGTTAGGATCTCAAATGGGCGTCCCCACGAATTTTATTCACATGTGAATCAGCAGAGCAAAACCATTCCTTTAAAAATATTACTGAAATTACTTTCCAAGACTTATCAATAAATAAAAATCAAAGACTGATAACGGCTTTCACCCGGCACAATAAGCTTACCAGGTGAGACTGTCCATCGAAGCCTCTCATCCTCGTTCCCGGGGCCCTTATCAGTGTGACGTCCAAAATTTGTCACGTGGTTTCAGGGATTTACAATCAATTAAAGGAACCCTGTTCCTTTTCATTACATAATCCCCCCCTTAAGATCACAGGGTAGAAGTGATCTCAACATGGCCTCAATATGAGAGAGGCTAAGTTCATCTGTATGGCATCAATTTAAAGACGATCCGCTTTTCCTTATTTGGTTGGATGTGCTGGTGATATGGATATGTTGAAGAGATTCTCTTTGCTTGTTCGGGCTTTTACAAATTTTTTAGGTATTCTATTTCGTCACAGCTTTATTAACTCGGGATCGAGACAGTCCTAAACAAGTTCTCACTCTCTCAATCTTTATTCACACCCATAAATAGTTGCTGTTAAAACT
>CAKNXH010057651.1:15166-35517 GCA_932178445.1 Andricus quercusramuli | reverse complement strand
AACTCATTGTTCATTTTTATTAATGAACATAAAAATTCCCGCCATTTGACTTCAAAGCTTTCAAAGGCAGAAACTTAAAATTTCATTTGAGATAAAAGGATGACAAAATATGCGTTCTACCAGAAAACAAAAATCAAATTTGTTTTTGACTTTTATTTTTGAAGGCCAAATATGTCCTAAAAAATGTTTTTGATCAATGGAAAGGGCATACGAAAACCTATGAAAACTGTACTAAAAAAAGTTTTCCTTTTACCAAATAAGAGAATTAAAACTCGCATAAAAAGGCAATATCGAAGAAAATCTCAAAATTTTCACCCCCTTGACTCGGTATATAATTATACAAATGATAGCATTTCTTTCCCATAAACTACTATTCAAGATCACAAGACTTTGACCAAGTTTTACTGGGAAGAATACAACTTTGCACGGAGCAGCTATGCACGAGCCCATCTGTGCACGTCAGTGGCCACTGGTACAACTGTGCACGTTATTGGGCACAGGTACAACTGTGCACCGGCCATCTGTGCACGCCTACATTTCGGCGTGCACAGTTGGGAGTCTCCCAGCTCTGCACGTTAACTGTTGCTAGGGTACCATCTGTGCACGCCAAATTTGAGAGATGCACATATGTCCCGGTGTACAATTGTGCCTGTGGCCAACAACGTGCACAGTTGTACCAGTGGCCACTGACGTGCACAGATGGGCGCGTGCAGTTGCGAAACAATGCCCTATTTATAAACAAAAAATTCTGCTCCTTTTTAAGGAATAATTAATAGTCAATTATTTATCAATGATTCCATATAACCATTAATTAAAGTATGTGATTGTTTAAACAAACTGAATGGAAGAATTCATTACCTGGCTATTTTCCATGACTTAAACTTTATTACATTCTTATCATAATGAAAATATATTGATTTTATGTGAAAAATTACTTTCGTGGAATCCATCAAATGTCGACGTTTTGAGGCCCCCTGAATGAGAAACAATATGTTTCACGTCGGTGTTTGTCTGTCGTTGTCGTTTTAAAGACCGAAAAGAAAGATAGAGTTCGTTAACCAGCTATTTCCAATAAAAATTCAAAAAGTAAGAACATTTTCAAAAATTTTTGGACCATTTTTTTTCAAAATTCAGAAATTCCATAGACGGTTATCCATAGTGCTCAGAAATTCAAACAATATACAATTACGACTTTTTTCGATAAAAAGAAAATTGTCAGAGTTACAGCATTTTCATAATCCCCCAAAAAATAAGAATATCTACATTTCAAGTGGAACAAAGCTCAATATGAAAAATAGTAAAGAGACGAAAAACATTACTGCTTGAAAGCTTTACAAGAATATCATGAAAACTTTTTGAATTTCCTTGAAAAAATAGAAAATTCAAATTTTGATCGCACAAAAAATAATGAATCATTACACTCTCATCATAATCAGAGTGTATTGATTTTATGTGAAGAATGAATTTCGTGTATTCCATCAAAATGTGGACATTTTGAGGCCCCCTGAATGAGAAAAAATAGTTTTTACGTCGGTGTCTGTCTGCCTATCGTTGTCGTCGTTGTCGTTGCCGTCGTCTGTATACCGGATAACTTTTGAAAGACTGATCGGGTTGGATTGTGCTTCTGCACACAGTTTCAGAAACCAAAAAGAAAGATCGAGTTCGTTAACCATCTATTTTCGATGAAAATTCAAGAAGTTAGAACATTTTGAAAAAATTTTAGACCATTTTTTCCAAAATACAGAAATTCCATAGACGGCAGTCCAGAGTACTTAGAAATTTAAACAATTTACCTCCATGACTTTTTTTTGATAAAAACAAAAATGTCAGTCATATAGCATTTTCAAAATCCCCCCAAAAAAGCGAAAATTTACATTTTGAGCGAAACAAAGCACAATATAGAAAAAAGTCAGGAGACGAAAATCGTGTCTTTTTGAAAGCCCCAGAGCTCCTCTAGGGAGAGTTGAGACACGTTTCCCCCTCCAATGCTCGCCGCTGTACCGGAACTTGATATTTCACTGCGGCGCGAAAAATTTGAAAAATGACGTGTAGCGCAATACGTGACAGCACGCGAGCGAGCATCGAGAAATTTTCGTGTTTAAGCAAAAGGATCAAAAAATGAAAACTGCGTAATGCAGGCTCATTATTATTTATCATAACTAATTGTTCTCAATTTATTTATATTGAAGCTATGATGTGTGAAGTGATATGCGAGTTTTGTGATTAATGAAGAAGTTAAAAAGAGGTTGTGTATAACCTGCTTTCCGAAGAAAAATATTGAGAATATTTTTGTGAGATTTGAGTGTTTTGCAAAAATGCTAAATTGCTGTATTTTATACTGCAATAATTTATCTAAAAACGGTGTTTTCTAGAAACAAATTCCACGAGATCCCAAACTTCGAGAATATTGTGGATTCAGAATATCAATCAAGCAGATTGGAAAGCAAGTGACAAATCATGAAAGATGCAATTTCAGAGTTCACCAGTGAGGAACAGAAAATTAACTAACACTGCTCTTGTAACATTGAACAAATCTTCATCCTTTCCTACAATTTATTTTCACTTTCTTTGTATGTATAACCTTATCCAACCAAAGATTTGCTTCCAACCTACAAAATGTATTTATCTATCAAATATCATTTATGGAAATTTGTACAAAATATATGTCTGAAAGTGGTATTTAATAACATTTCATTTATTGTAAATGTTCAATTCAACAATATTCTCTTTGTTTTGTATTCAATCTGTTGTGGAATGAACACTCTATTTGAAAATCTCGCCATTTTTAGAATAGCGGGTTCCGATACAGCGGCACCAATCAGAATTTGAGTACCCCGCGTCTCAACTCTGCCTTTAGGATCTCTAGAAAGCCCTACAAGAATGTCATGAAAACTTTTTGAATTTCTTCGAAAAAATCGAAAACTCAAATTTGGATCGCACAAAAAATAATGAATTATTACATTCTCATCATAATGAGGAGGTATTGTTTTTATGTGAGAAATTTATACTTTCGTGGATTCCATCAAATGTCGACGTTCTGAGGCCCCCTGAGTCAGAACAAATAGTTTTTACGGCGGTGTCTGTCTGTCGTTGTCGAAAAGGAAATCTCTTTATTCATCTGAAACAAATTTGTTAATGTACACTTTTTAAAATGAATGCAAAAAAATTATTGTGAAAGAAAGAACAAATAATAAAATAAATTTGCCTTATTTCGTTCTGTCCAATTCAGCAGTTGCGAACAGAGGCACAATATTTACAAAAAATCACGTTTTTTGAATATTCTAAAAAAACATGAATTGAATATTATAGTTTTCAATTCGTAAGATTTAAAAAGATGCGTACTACAGTTTTGTTTTAAAATCGGTATTAAGCTGATGTCATAATTGGTTCGTCAAAATTATATCTATGCTCTCATCCACTTTTTTATAGGACGTGTAGTTTTTGATTTAATCGTGAGTTTGGAGCCGAGATATACACATATTAATATAGAATACATTTGATATATTAAAGTTGAACATAATATAGAAAAATTCGCGTATTGGACAAATTTTATTCAGGATTTTATATAAGGATCTTTAACAAAAGAGAATTCACAATCACTAAATTACTACTGTCGAAGATTTCACATTTGATTTTCAAAGATTTTGTATAAACGTGGGGGAGTACAAAGACCGGGCGCGAAGCGCGAGAACGAACAGTCGCGCGCCCTAGGCGCGCTAAAAGTTACGAGCCGCGCGCGCAGCGCGCGATGACAATATGACCGCACATCAGGCAGATCTTTTTTTTTAACTTGATCAACTGTTAATAATTGATTTTTTAACTTTTATAGAAACTTGGATAACGATTAACTGAAGGGCAACGCCGCATAAAGGCGTAAGTTACAAATTTCGGAAATGCGTTTTATTGGCCTAAAATAATGTTTCTAACCTAAATCATATCTCTGTAAAAGATTATGGTCCGGTTCGGTTTAGGAGTGGGTGACCCATCCATGTTTGGTATTTTTGTTTATAAAGTAATTCAATATTTTTGCCTGTTCTTTTTACAATTTAATAGAGCTAAGTAATAGCTCAAAAGCACTTTTTTGTGTTTTAATTTCTTAAAAAAATAAAAAAGTTATGCAGCTCTTTGTGTGTCCACAGTTTCGTTTTTGGGGACGCACCGCACCATTGACAAGGGGTTTTCGCGGATGTGACTGCTTCTTTTAGGATGTTTATTTCGCGGTTTGATAGAGTTAAGTAATAGCTCAAAAGTGCTCTCTCGTTTTTTCTCTAAATGCAAAAATATACAGTTACGCAACTTTTTAGGTGTCAGAATTTGAATTTTTAGGATGCGCCGCTATTTTGCAAGAGTTTTCTCGCACACGGTTATTTTTTTTCCAGCGCTCTTTTCGCTGTTGAACAGAGATAACCAATAGCTCGAAGGTAATTTCTTCTTCTTTTTTTTAATTTGAATATAAAAAAGTTATTTAACTCTTTATGTATCAAAATCAGATTTTTTGGGGACGTGCCGTTCCTTTGACAAAGGTTTTCTCGGTGATGGATGCTTCTTTCAGGATGTTAGTTCCATGTATCGATAAAGCCTAACAGTACCTTGAACTGTTTTTGCATTTCTTTTTTTTTAATTAATTTCGCGAAAGTTCTACAGTTTTTTGTTCCTCCTGTAAAATTCGAGTTTTGGCACTTGCGCCCATATGCGGTGTTGCCCTGCAACTGTTTTTTTTACTAAAAATGTTATAAAACAATTTTTCTTGTTAACAATAATTGATCGTTATCCAAGTGTTTCAAACAATTTCAAAAATTAGTTATCAAGAGTTGATTACGCGTTAAAAGAACAACGTTGAAATGTTGAAAATAGCGATAGAATGCATTTGTTAATTAATGTTGTTTAAACAATCATCAACTTTGATTGATTAATAGCAAGAAATGGTTAATAAAAACTTGGCTGTTAATTCCTGGTTTATGAAGTAGTTAATAACATTTGATAACGTTGCATGAACCAAGCTAGTGGTCGGAAAATAGCCCAACAGTGCATTTGATTAAATATATATGTATTTTAGTGAAAATGAAAAACCTTACCTTGAATGAGGCGTTTTGGTTAGCGAATGAGAATTGGCATGCGAATCTCTCACTGTCACCTTTTGCGCCGGACGAAGAAGACATTATCAAACAATTCGAATGAAGATCCTCAACAATGTCCAATACATTACGCAGTAAAAATTCTGGATCCAACAATTAAAGATCACATTTCGAGCCCAGAACAGATCATTCTTGGACTCGAATATATTTTAAAGTAGCTGCTGCCCTAAAGGTTGATTTAAAAGAAATTAGGGATGAACTACCTGCGGAAATGGGAAATTTAGGATGGGATTCGATGGGATTCAAACACCAGGTCGTTTAGATTTCCGGTCCGAATGCTCTAAGCCACTAAGCTATGGAGAGACGAGATTATTTTCTTCACAATCCTTAGAAGTAGAATGTCGATGTTTTTTCTTTATACCTGTAAGCTTATGGCTCCAAACATGATAGGTTTAAATTAAGGTTCAGATTTTAAGGTTCTTGACCAGGGTTAAAAGCAGCAGGGCTGGATATAAAATAGAAAACAATTTAATAAGTCTCATGAGTTCAATATAAGAACTCTTTTTGCCTATACATTTTTGAAATTTAGTGCGAATCATGTGACGAATCGCAGCCAATCCCCTTCAAACAATTTTCGTTCAATTATTCCTATTTTAGTTTTCCACTTCCACGCAATGGAAACCCAATTATTTCTAGGGCCCCATGGTATTGATAATTCAGTTGCAAAATATTATGCGTATTAAAAATGAAAGGAATTGTTTGGAAAATTATCACCAATTATTTAAAAATATAATATAATTTTCCAATCTAACTTTTCAGGCATCAATTCAGCATTGATGTACTTTAGGAGTATAAATTTGTTTCTTCAAAATTAAAAATTCCATTCTTGAGAATGTTTTTTTACTCTTCTGAAAAATCGTTAATATTGCGCTTGAGCTATTATGGAGATAAGCCCATCTATTTTGTTCATTCTCGATCGTTCAGACGCGAACGAAACGAAAATATCAGCGTAGTCAAAAACGAATCAAGAGTTTGTGGTTGGAGTAGAACCGAATCGAAATATGAGTGCGGGCAAAAATGGGTTAGTCCTCGCGCTACTGGCAAAAACGAGTTGAATCTTCAACTCGTTTTTGCTCGCAGGGCGTGGGCTAGTTCGTTTTTCCGCTGAGAAATGAGCAGCTCGCTTTTGCTCCGACTCTTTTTTTAGTCCGCTTTTGCTATCAGACCCTCATCTTACAGGTATAAAGGAATGACATCGACATTCTACTTGTAAGGTTTGTGAAGAAAATAATCTCGTGTCTCCCTAGCTTAGTGGTTTGGAGCATTCGGACCGGAAATCTGAAAGATCTGGTGTTCGAATCCCAGCGGAGATAGAGACATTTTTTTCACAATTGAAAAATAAATATTTTAATAAATAGATAAACGTTTATTTTTCAGCCTGCTGGCCTTAAAAAATTGACTTGCTTACACTTCCATTTTTTACAGAATTTTCTTAAAATTAACCCTTGAAAACTAACATCCATCCATTCTTTATCTCTAAGACCGCACGCTCTTATCGCCTTGCCTTCCTCGCTTCGCGTCGTCTCGCTCGCATGTCCCTACTTTCTCGCATTGCCTCGCTTGCTAACCTCTGTTTTCGCGGCTGATACCTACTACTTATCTACTATTTACAATATTTACAACTTATTTATATCTACTTCCTCTCCTATTTACAATCTTTCCTTCTCCATTCCTCTTCCTCCTTCCTTCTCTTCTTCTACATTTTACCCAACACTCCCTTCACCCATTCTAATGCCCTTTTTCACCCTTTTCATGCATCAATACCTCCATGCTTATCTCACTCCTTTCCACCTCTACGCTCTCCTTCAAACAGTGCTCCACTCTTGCATCCCCCTTCCCACACAGTTCACACAACCTCTTCTCCCGAGAGAGCCAGTACCTATTGATACCCTCCATGCACCCACACCTCATCCTCGCTATAAGTTCCTGACTTTCTTTTTCTCCTTTCTCACATAAATATTGCGCTCTTGCTCTTGGCATAATCCACACTTAGTTCCCATTATACCTTCAATCTCTTATTCTCTCTTCTCCTTCTGTCTTTCTGTCTCTCTCGCCGTTTTACAAAATTTCCCACTCAACCTCCATCTTCCCACCCCCTCTACTGTTCTCTTTCTCTCACCAACACTCCTTAACCAGCCTACTTCCCCCCTCTCCCAAAAATTTCTCCTCATATTTACACGCCCGGTTCCCTGCTAGAATCCCTACACTCGTTCTCCCCGTCTCCCTCCTGACAATATAATTATGCGTGTTGCTTGCCAACCCCAGGGTCCACTTTTCATACCTCTCCTGCGTTCTATTTACCTCTTCACTTTCCTCCCCCCCCCTCACACCTCTACCCCATACAATCACACACTCATCACCAGTGAATCAAACAATTTAATTCTCCTTCCAAAATTATCTGCGAATTACTTCTTTCCCAACCCCCACACCTGCGTCATCACCACATTTGCCCTCCTCACTCTCTCTGTTAGGTGACCATCCACTGCCCCATTCCTCCGAAAGATGAAGCCTAGGTACACAAACTCTTCCACCTCCTGCACCTCCTATCCATTCGATTTCCACTCCCCTCCCTTATCCCTTCCCCTCCTTTTCTGAACACCATAACCTAGTACTTTTCCGCATTCAGCTCTAACCCTTTCTTATCCAGGTATCTTCTCAAACTCTTTATCATCTCCATTAAGGCCTCCTCGCTGCTTGCCAGCAACACTATGTCATTTGTATACGCTAGTGACCAAATTCTAATCCCTCCTATCCTGACTCCTCCTACCACCCCGGCCTCCAGCTTACTTTCCATATCCACAATTAAAATTGCAAAAAGCGTTGGGCTAAGTGGATACCCTTGCCTTAAACCCTTATCCATCCAGAATCGCCCCAAAATCCCCTCCTCTCCTCTTACCTTGTCTTTGGTCTCTTCATATATCTCTCTTACCCTCTCAATCAGGCCTCTCTCCACTCTCCTATCCTCCATCGCCTCCCACAACCTCCCCCTATCCACCGAAGGGAACGCGCCTTTGAGACCCACAAAAAACGCGTACACACTCCTCCCCTTCTTCGCTAATTCTCTATCCACCACGTGCTGCAGAACGTAGATATTGCCGATAGTACTCCTACCCGCCCTAAAGCCCGCCTGCGTCTCCGGCAATATTCCTTTCCCCTCGACATCCTTCCACAGTCTCTCTGCCACAAACATCGCGTATACCTTATACGCCGTATTCATTGGCGTAATCCCTCTTTAATTTTCCTGTTGATCACTATCTCCTTTCTTATACAGTAGCACTATTAACCCTTCTCTCCGCTCTCCTGGGAATCCCTCGCCCCTCCATACTTTCTTCACTACCTTCTTCAGCCTCTCCCTAACCTCTTGTGTACTAAACAGCCATGCTTCGTTCTCTACCCCATCCAGCCCTGCTGCTTTTAACCCTGGTCAAGAACCTTAAAATCTTAACCTTAATTTAAACTTATCATGTTTAAAGCCATAAGCTTACAGGTATAAAGGAAAAACATCGACATTCTACTTTAAGGATTGTGAAGGAAATAATCTCGTCTCTCCATACCTTAGTGGCTTAGAGCATTTTGACCGGAAATGTAAGCGACCTGGTGCTCGAATCCCATTGAATCCCATCCTAAATTTTCTATGTCCGCAGGTAGTTCAATCCTTAATTTCTTTTAAATCAACCTTTAGGGCAGCAGCTACTTTAAAATATATTCGAGTCGAAGAATGATCTGTTCTGGGCTCGAAATGTGACCTTGAATTGTTGGATCCGGAATTTTTACTGCGTAATGTATTGGACATTGTTGAGGATCTTCATTCGAATTGTTTGATAATGTATTCTTCGTCCGGCGCAACAGGTGACAGTGAGAGATTCGCATGTAAATTCTCAGAGATTTCGTACATGGCTTCTGTAACTTGACTTGTCACACAAGCATCAGACTCCAATACCGCAATCTACACCCTGAACAGCTCTAGTAAGGATCATAATTGCTCAACCGCTAACCAAAACGCCTCATTCAAGGTAAGGTCTTTCATTTCCACTAAAATACATATATAATATAAATTTCTACTTCGGTACATTGTGCAAGTTCCTGCAGTATGCTTTTATTCTGCAAAAAACTTTGGAAAGAATCCACAGTGTATAACAATCTCGTTTTTATAGGTAATATAAAGGCGATTAAATAATTACTTATAAAACCTTTCTTTATATAACTTTTATTCGCTCTTCAAAAACATTATTATTATTATCATACCATTAAGCCATTTCCCTTTCGGGGTAGGCGTGACTTGCTCTGTTGGGAAATAGTAATGTGGGGAAAGAGGTATAGATTTTTCAGATTGAACTAGAATTTTCGTGTTATTTATTTAAATAACACGTTCGTTCCGCAACACTGCTCCAACCCAGGTTGCTGATTAATTCCTACCCGTGTGTACATTGCCAAGTGTTTGCCCAATTACAAGTTTGGCCCCAACTTGGAAAATTATTTCATGGTTACAACAGGGTTAATATCTTGCATCTAGTTTAAACCAATTCTGTTTCACTGCCCTTGATTGCAGCGCCATGAACTTGGCTGCGCATCTGTTTTCAGTCGGGCTCCATATTTAACCTCTTGAACACAAGAATATGATAAGTAGGTTGGTTTGGGGTATATTGGCGAGTGTTTTTGTGATTTCTTCTGTAACAATTATTAAAGTGTGATTCAAATAATCAAAAATGCCGAAAGTGAAAAGCACTCGTCGCTTTCGAGGACATCGAGCATTTCCCAACATTCCAAGATTCCAGAACGAAAACGAAAGTAAGTAAATAAATCATAAGTAATTTATGTTTATGACGTAATGGAGTCAAACCTCAAAAAAATTTGAATGTTGTATTTTTATAAAAGAATAAATAATTTCCACATTCATAAGACTATTCATTAGAATGTTCAACTACTTGAAATATTTCTTTTAAATAAACAATTTCACCATTATAAATTTTTTTATTTTTAAAAACAATTTTCTATTTCAATGTGGCTGAGACTAGAACAATTCATGAAGCCAAGTTGGGGCAAAGTCGGTCGGTAAGTTAGGCTCTGGCCGGGTTAGACTAAGAGCCCAGCTAGCGCCTTGACCATTTTTCCAGACGGGTAGCTGTAGCGATCACCCCAAGCGAAGAGCCTCACAAGGTTGTTATGTGAGGTTTCCCACTCGGGCCCATTAATATCCAAGGTCTTTTGTTTCAGGCGTCATTCACTTTACTCACATTCTTTTTATAAACTATTCGTCGCCAAACTTTTCTGTCCTGGCATACTTCTCTAGTTTACTTCACGTCCATGCATTTTTTCATGCAAGCTCTCCTGTTTCTATGGATTCTTATGTCTTTTTGGATTAAGGTCTCATTCACACATTCTAATCATTTTTTCCGCGGTCTGCCTCAAGGCATACTGCCATTTACTTTACCTTTATACACTTGTTTCGTTACTCTTTCATCTTTGACTGGATTTAATGAACACGATGATGTTTAAAACTTTTTCGTGAATATCTGGAATAGTAGACTTATTTACAATATGTTTAGCCAGCAAGTCTTCATGATGTGGAATGCATTCTTAGTAGGAGATTGACAAATGTTGCAAATCTGGACCTTGTGATATGAGTCTCCTCGCTTCAGCCATTGCTGCTTTAATGTCAGTGTATACATTGGAACCCCGCCGTTTACCAATTTCAAGAATTGTTTTTTCAGCGTGTTGAGCGTAGAATTCACCTGTACGGTGATTCGTTTTTGTGTAGTTGGTGTTGTATAAAATAGGTTCCAGTGTTGTCATAACGGTATTAACTGTTACTGCTTTGCTCAAATTTAAATATATTTTTATTGTAGCCACACAAAATGAGCGTGTTCTACTGCTTGCAGACCCTGCCGCAGGAAAGGATCCAGGGATGGTCCCGAAGAAAAAACCTCCAAGCCAAGGCGTTAATCCACCGTGCCGAAGGCTGCTTGGTACCAGGGGTGCGGTGTTCCAAACTGTATCTCTAGGATACCAGGTCGCCTTCTAGAGTACACAGAACTTACGCCCGCATGCGGGGCTCTGCGGGGGTGGATTTTTACTTCCCTAGCTACTCGTGGGAATTCTAATGGAGAACAATACAAATTTAAACATAAGTATATGTGAGGAGTTGGAAGGAGAGCTGGACGTTGTGGAGAAGCTTGACTTGAGTCAAAAGACTCATGCCAAGCTTGATATCATGGATGCGTACGAGAATATGGAGGAAGGTCGGAAACTCATGGATGACCTCGAAGATGTGCTGGAGGAGTTGCAGAAATTCTGCAACTCCAAACGCAACATGTTCATGCCCATTAGGGATGGACTAGGAAAGGCGCGGCGTGTTGTGGTGCAGTTGGGAGTGACCTTGCGGTCCATCGACTGTTATTACCAGGATGCGATCAAGTACGTCGGAAAGGAGGTAGGTAAAAAGTACCTCAGAAAGGCGAAGGCGAGAAAAGACACGAGTCAAAGCGGGACTCAAAATGAAGAAGCCGTGGAAACTCCCATTCCCTATCAGCGAAAGCGAGAGAGGGAGCCCACTCTGAGTCCCGTAGAGGCTGGCTCCTCAAAACAAAAGACGAAGAAGCCGAGGACCCCTAATACCATTGTGGCGTCATCGACCCTGAAGGGTAGGGATGTCGAGGGGATCACTTCCACACCCGCACCCACGAAGAAGGAGAAGCTGAAGAGAGCCCGACCCGAGGCGGTCCTGACAAGACCAGCCGAGGGTTCAAGCTATGCGGAGGTCCTCAGAAGTCGCAAACAAAAGGTGAAGCCGGACACCCTTGGTGTAAAAATCAGGGGTGTCAGGCAGACCCGAAGGGGAGAGGTTCTTGTGGAGGTAGGGCCGGCCGCGGATGGCGGATCAAAGCTGTCCGCGGCCATCAAGGATGCTGTGGGGAATGAGGGGAACGTGCTTGAGCTCGTTCCCCGCATCAAAGTCGAGGTCCTGAACCTCGATTTGATCACGGATGAGGAAGACGTGGCGGCTGCGGTCCGGAAACATTTCGGAAAAGCAGCAGCGGGAGAATTGAAAGTGTGCATGACGAGGAAGGCCTTCAGAGGTAATCTGAAGGCCTTCGTCAAAATGAAAGAGGACCTGGCGGCAAGACTTCTCCGCACTGGACACCTCAAAGTGGGGTGGGTGTCCTGTCGTGTGCGGAAGAAGACGGACTCTGTAAGGTGTTTTCGCTGACTGGGCTTTGACCATAGGGCGGCGGGATGCAGGGGACCAGATAGGACCCAGTCCTGCTGGATGTGCGGCAAAGAGGGCCATAGGGCTGCGGCGTGCGAAAGTACGCCGCAGTGCTACCTCTGCGCCGCTAAAGAAGATAAACCCCGGACCGATCATCTGCCGGGGACAATGCGGTGCGCGTCGTTCAGGGAGGCCGCCTCTGTGAAGAAGCCGGACGAGCGGCGCAAATAGCAGATTACACCCAACCAAAATGCCGAAGGCCGACGAGCCCGTTGTGCGGTACCACCGCACTGCTGAGGACGATGCACGCATCTTGGTTGGGTGAGAAGTGTTGAAATGCCAAGCTGGCTCTAAAAGATAGAAGTCGAAGCACGTCTTAGTGGCCTTACCCCCATGTCCTTGAAGTAATGCGATAAGCGGTTCCGAGGACACGGTTTGGCGGAAAGAGGAGGTGAGTTTAGTGGGTATTACCGTTTTTAGGTCGAGTCCCACACTCTGTGCGTAAATGCATTCTCACCTCCTCTATAAAAAAAAAACAAAAAAAACTGCTTGCAGATTGAGCGTAACACATCTCTTTTCCAGCAGTGCGTTAGAGTATGAGGTCCAACATTGTATATCTGTTTTGAAATGTAGACGCATGCGCAGTAGTGCGCGGTCAGAAAGAGACAGAGATATACCATTGCTTTTAGCGAGAAACACAAAATGGCGGAAAAGCCAGGCAAATTATGCGACGACGAAATTTTACATGCCCTTGGTTGCGCTGACTCGAAAAGACAGATCACGCCCAATCCACCATCAGCAAAACGGGCTTCACATTTTCTGCTTCTCTACCAAAAAATGTACAGTGTATGCCACGGAGCACGGTGGGAAAAAAATGACTTTTTTGGTTCGAAAAACGATTCGGGCTGAACCTGTGGACCGATTTGGATTTTTTTTAAAGCTGATACAATTTTGAAGAGAATTGTCGGGGCTGATTTTTAATTTCGGATTTCAATTTTGTTATAAATAAGCAAATATGACGAAAAAAATGGCCATTCTTTCTATTTGACGTTCCCGGCGCTCGTCAATAACAGGGAAATTGTTGAAATCGCCTAAGTTTAATGAAGTGACATTAGTTAAAGATGTTCCAATAATATATGATAAACAAAAAAAATTTGTAAACAAATTATTTGTTGAAAGAAGGTTTTCTACGATTTTCCATAATTTTACATTTTCTCAGGTTATATTGCAAGGAGTTTAGATGAAAACAATATTATGATGAAAAAATTTCTTCTTTAGATTATTATTGTTAACATTATAAACAAATTTAATAAGCAAATGCATTAAACAGGCATTTTTCGTCAGAAAAATTCGATTTTTCGAAATAATCAATCTCATCAATTTCATGATTTTTTAAACAAATTCAATGAAGAAATGCATTATTGGGGCATCTCTCATAGAATTTGTCAAACAAGTATGAGTGTTGCTGAATTTATCATGGAGTTCCCAATTAAAAAGACTGACATCGAGAAAAAAAATTCTGTCCACAGATGACATTAAAAAAAAAGAATTTTTCCGTCGACAGATGCCACAATAATGCATTTATTTATTAAATTTGTTTTAAAAAATCATAAAGTTTTATTAAAATAATTATTAATTTCACTCAAATCATCATCAAGTTTCTAATTTAAAAAGTTGGCATCGAGAAACAATGAATTTTTCTGTGGCAAAATGCCTGATTAATGCATTTCTTTATCAAATTTATTTTTAAAAAATCATAAAATTTACCAACCAATTATAAATGTTGCTGAAATTGTCATGAAGTTCCAAATTGAACGGACTGGCATTGAAAAAAACGAATTTTTCTGCCGAAAAATGCCTAAATAATGAATTTGTTCATTAAATTAGTTTATAATATTAACAATAATAATATAAAGCAGAAATTTCTAACCTTTACTTACATAACCTTCTCTCATTAAATATGTTGGATTTCAAGAACATAAATCTCCGAATTATACGAGAGATATGATTGTTATTATTATTCTTTCAACAAATAATTTGTTCATAAAATTTTGTTTATTTATTATGTGATATTGGAACATCTTTAACTAATATTACTCTATTAAACTTAGGCAATTTCAACAACTTTCCTGTTATTGACGAGCACCGGGAACGTCAAATAAAAAAAATGGTCATTTCCTTCGTCATATTTGTTTATTTATAAAAAAAATTGAAATCATAAATTAAAAATCGGCCTTGAAAATTCTCTTCGAAATTTTATTAGCTTTTCTTTAAAAAAATATATCAAAATTGGTCCACAGGTTCAGCCGGAATCGTATTTTGAACCAAAAAAGTAATTTTTTCCCCACTGTGCGGAGGAGAGGTCTTTTTATGATAAGGGCAATGTTTTCGGAACGAGTAGGCGAGGGCCAAAGGCAGATTGTGATCTGGCCCTCGCCTACCACGTCTACACGGTGCTCTCCTGCTTGCTATGCAATATACAGTGAAACCTGCATTTAGTGTCGGTTTCGGGGCTAACGGTGGGCCTAAATCAGGAAAGTCTCAACTATTTTGTCTCTCTCCTGGTTCTCTCCCTGTTTTTCATGCCTCACTAAACACCACATATCCCCTCGTAGCTCCTCGCAACCATGACCGCTGCGCGGTATCAATTCGCGGAAGAACACAATCCAGGGGCACTAAATCGCGGAACACCTCGAGTAAGAATATTTCGTCTTGAGTTCGTCTAGGCTCGTCTTGAGTTTGTCTCCAAGACGGCTATGTCTCGCTGGCGGCCAGGGGCGTGACTTAGGAGTCAAAAATGTAAGTTTGAGTTTATTTTCAAAGGTTTACGACGGGTTTCGAAGACAAGTCCAGGTGGAATTGTCTTGTGATAAAAAGTTCAAGTCTTGAGAAATAAACCGAATTTTTTCTAAAGAAAATTATATTACCAATTTATGGATTTAATATTTACTAGGCTCAAAATTACGAAAGTTTTCCTTTGTGAATTTTATCGTCCATTATACTCCGACCTCTACAAACTATGGAACCCACCGTCAGGGCCTGCCATTTCCAGAAATCAGGTAGCTAGGCTGGGACCAAACAGTTGACATCTGCTAAGGATTAAAAGTTTACAACCTAACAAAAAAATACCATGCAGGTGAATAATATAAACATTCTTTAAAATTTAAAGTGGATTAGTGATTACCCTCTGAGGTCTTGAGAGCCAGAGGCAAGACTCACAAAAACGTCTTGGCTATATCTTGGCTATGTCTTGGATGAAAACTTAGCCAAGACAAATTCTTTTTACTCGAGCAGACTCTTGGGGGCTGGTCATGCCATGCCACAGCGTACGTTTTTAGTTATTTCTCGCAAACTAAAATATATCAATTTTTATATTTACAGGAATTCTAGAAGACATTATGAAAAATAAAAAATTAAAGAAAATCAATATTGATTATTTTTCAAAAAATCAGTTTAAAAATTTGTTTTTGAAACATTAAAAAGTTATTGAGATTTCTTTTCAAATCATATTTTTTTACAACAGTGTCTAATTATGAATAATTGAACGAATATATCTCAATATCATTATATCACTAAAGGTATGAAAATTAAGAAAAAATGTCAATTTTATATATCTCTTAAGGTTTTTGACATTTTCAACAATTATTTTGATATTTTACTTATAACACCTAAGAGAACGGATACAGAAGCCAAAAAGTCAATCTTTATTGTAAGAAGCTCTAAAACAACAATATCAAAAAAACAAAGTTCCAAGCAGTTATATGAACGATTCAATTGTTTAAAAATTGCTTCAAAAATTTTGTATCTGCTTTTTCAATAAAAAAGGATGAAAGGGTGTAAAAAACGCGTTCAAAAACTCTTATAAGAAATTCAAATCGCTATAAAAGAGGTGAGTAACGGGTTCCTGAATATATCTTTACACGCATTGGAGTCAAAAATGAACCCCCCCTGCCCCCCCAAACTTGAAAGGAAGTTGAATTAATTTGACAAAATAAGTTTCTATAAAAATATCTATATTTTTTATTTGCAGGCATGATATTAATTTTAATTAGCATAAGATTCTATTATTTAAACCTTGACACAGTAGATTTGATTTCGACCTTATATAAGAATTTTTAAACAGAGACTTTAAACTCCTGGTTCATTCGAATCTGCAGGGTTTGCTTATGAATATTTTAAGAATATTTTTAATTGAGCCCAAATAATTAATACCTCAATTTCTCGAAAAAAATCTTTTCATTAATATTTTTTGTGAAGAATGTTTCAATATTATCAATTCTAGAAATGTCTGACTGTTCAGATTGTTTCTTTTCCTATTTTAGGCGAACATATTCTCAGAATTTGAAGCCAATTGAAGAACGTGACTTCCAAAGTTGGTGCAGTTGAAAAAGCCCCATGTGCTAATTCAACACTAGTTGTGTATAGTTCACGGAGTAGTAATTAGGAGACCGATCTCCGTACATGCGTTTTGACTGCGGTAACTGCACCTTTATTGCCAAGTTCAGACGCTTCGAATCAGCAGTATAGTCAGTCGGGCATGCGCACTGTGATCTGCTATCTCCTTTTCTTCTGCGAAAAGTTTGCGAGTGAGCGCCAGTGCACGACAGCAGCAACAGTAATTGAGGTTATACTAATTTTTTGCAACTTATTAAAAGTTTTTGCAAAATCAATTAAGTCGAAGAATTAAATAACAAAATGGCGTGTTGTGTTCCCAGGTGCCAAACATACTACTGGAACAAAAGTACAAAAGGAATAGCTTTGTTTACACCTAGCACGGTTCGTGAATATATCTTGTTTTCTCTAAAAATATAACTGGAAATATAACAAAAAAAGTAAAAAACTACAAACTACACTAAGAACTATACAATAACTACATAAGCACAGGAATAAACAAGCACGAATACTGACAATATTTACGGGAACATAACCTCAATCGTAAGTTGTCATTAAAAAGGGCTCTCACTTGCATACTATTCGCTGGAGAAAAGGAGGTAGCAGATCACAGTACGCATAGTGCTGATTCGAAACATCTGAGCTTGGAAATAAAGGTGCAGTTACCGCAGACAAAACTAGAGGCGCTTTATACAGTATGATCAGTCTGATAAGCATGCTCTAGTACATTTAGTACGTATTGCAGGGGTGAGATATTTGTCAGCATAATGCGATGTAAAATAATACCATTTTTTCAGCTTATCAATTTTTATGACATTTGGGAACATCCTTCTACACTTCCATCCATAACCTTCTCTCATTACATATGTTGGCTTTCAAGAATATAAATCTCTGAATTATACGAGAGATATGATTGTGTTAGGTTAGTTACGCGAGATACAATATTTCCTTAAAAGACTCTAGAAGGTGAAAAAAATATATTTCGTGACATGATGAGGTAGCAGTAAAATTTTAACGTATTTCTATGTCACTTATCTTTCAAATTTCGTAAAATTGACACTATACAAACTTCTCCGTACTTTCGGCCCTATTCTATAGCATGGTTGACTCACAATCAGTTAAGGAAAGTTTCAATAGCTTATTTTTTGCCACGCAGAACGAAATCCGTAATGTCAAGCTTGTGACATCTACAATCAATCAAACATGTCTAAATGTTTGTAAACAATTTTATATGCAATAACTTATACGGTAACTCGTTTCGTATGATCTTGTGACATCTGTTTTGCACGATTGACTCTTATTCAACAAAAAATTAGCGTGCTTTTTGATCATTCTCTTGAAAATCTGCATCCTTTCATCCGAAAAAAATTCTCCAGTTCTCGTTTTTGCAGAATCGTTTTACAAATTCTGTGGAATTTTTTAAGATTTTTGTACTTGAACATAACATTTTCAGTACAAACGCTACAATATCCTCTGCATATTTAAATCTGAAAACTCAATACTGTTGTCGTAAAATTCGATATAGAAAGTCCATTAAAGTGACTCTGAAACATAATGCAGAAATGTTATGGGTAGTGAAGCCAAGTTTTTAACTGTTTGGATATTCTTCCCTTCCGTTATATAAAATCTTCGAGGTACTTATCGACAAATAAGTACCCACTTACTTATCCAGTAAAACAACTTCGAAAGAAGTTTATATCGATCGTCGAACTTACAATGGATCTAATAACATATTTGAATAATATGTTGCTAAGTTTATTATTATTATTATTGTTAATTACTTTTGAATCTTATTTTTGTCATATACCAATTTTCTCACATTACATACAATACTTTTATAATAATAATAATCTGACGCTACCCGAATAATATATTACATTGCAATTTCGTAGTGATAGAAACTAAAACTTTAAACTCTACAATTTTTATTAATTACTTCGTCAGCTTTTTCCATATCTCATCCGCATCTAGTTTCCTTCTTCTCGCATAGAGAAAATATTGATTTTGTTGGTAACGAACAAGAACTGGCTGAAAAAGGAAGATGCGTCTTGATTTATATCGCGTCGATATTTTTCGCAAGTCTCAGTGTTTCTTAATTCGAGGTTTCCCTACACCTTCCTCGTTGAACGTAATTTGATTTCTCGGTAAATCGGTTGGAAGTAAATCAGAGTACAGTCACTACCACAAGTACGTCTGTCACTGATTAGAACTGCACGAGACGGGAATATTTATGAATTTGATATCCTCGTAGTACTAAGTGACATATTAAGAATACAGATTTAAGGGTAGGGAGATTGCAATTAGAAAATATTAACCTATTTCAACTGTTCTTTCAAACTATGCTACCTATCAGAATTATATTAAAAATACTCCGAACCTATCTGACCCTAATCAGAAGGTACGTGAAATCTTCTACATTTCTTACTTAAATATACTTACGTAACTTTTTGTTTTCTAATTTACAACAAAACAAAATTTAAAATGACGATATAATTCTCGGTACCTTCAGGAGAAAAATGTACCAGGTTATACTTTGTGGGGAAGCTATTTAAGAAAATGTACTAATTAGTATTCAAGGTCTAAATTTTTTTTCACTAGAAAAAGATTATTATTAAGCTTTACAGTCTAAATTTAGGGAGAGAAGTAAGACAAAACTGTTCATGGAAAAATTAAAGAGTTTTTTTTTACTTTCTGAAAGTTATAAAAAAAAGTGGATTATTGAAGAAAAATGTGTTTGGAAAAAAAGATTGAAGAGAAATTTTTCCTTTGAACAATTTTTTAAACTTTTTTTCATATATTAGATAATGTAAAGCTAATAATTATGTGTAAAAAAAATTATTAGATGAGATAAATAGCACTTGTCTAACAAAAATGTAAGAGACGAATTTTGTGTACAAATTAATTTCGAAAACATTATTTTCATATAAAAGTTGTTTCAAAATAATTTGATTTAACCAGAAGTAACAGAAGGCTATTATTTTGTATTTGCATGTTTATCGTGCTGTAATGTAATAAAATTTGTTTACATGTAAAATAAACATCAAGCCGGTATTGTCTTCGCTCAGTTTTAAAAACCTCACCGAAACATTTTTTTCTCTTATTTTTGACCAGCCTGGTAATTGAGTTTTCAGGAAATTTTCATTTTCTGGGAAGGGCGTATACAGGGTTTCTTGATGAGCGTTAAGTGCCGCAGAAGCAGAAAAGCTAGTTTGCCACACACATCAGTTAAGACGTACTTAAAGATGTGCCACCCAGGAAAAAAGAAAGACTATGAAGTTTTTCATATACCTATTAATTTCAGTCATTTTCAAAGAATCATAAGTAAACTAACAGTCTGATCGAAAAGTCGGAAACAACATTTGATTCGTCTCGGGAATACCTCAATGGGACTTTTTTTTTACAAATACAAGTGAAAATTGATTTGTGCTTCTGAGGCACATATCATATTTCCTCTACTAGCCCTTGTCAAAAAATAGACTATTATGTTTTTTTTAGGGTTTAGTGATTCAGAAACTACATAAAAGTCAAGTGTTTGATGGACGTAGGGCAAAAATAGTTTTTTTTATTAACATTATAATCGATTATAATACCTCCCAGGTAAAATTCTATACTAAAAA
>CAKNXH010057649.1:112245-126709 GCA_932178445.1 Andricus quercusramuli | reverse complement strand
AGAGAAGAGCGTACTGATTTCGATTAATATCAAGATTCAAATTACTATAAGGATAGCACTGATCATTTAAAAGTAGTTTGACATTAGTCAGATTGCAATGATCAAAGTTGCTAGAATTTCTAGCAGTATTATTTTTTCTGTTTGTTTGAAATCCTAGTATGATAAATCTCGGTTTTTCCAATTGTGTTGAGGTTTTCACAGTCCAAACATGGTTTGACGTAGTCGGAAGTAGAGGATATTCATACAGTTCCCAAGTTCGAAAACTTATTGGAGTGGGTGGATCTTTTTCAATATATTTTAGCAACTGAAATTTTCGTGAATCTGACAGTCTAACGCTAGGCAATAACCACTCCATTTTATTAATTTCAATTTTACACTGCTCAACGGGAGCCGCTTGCAAGATGGCATTTGCATCACTTTTTGATCTTGTTAAAATAAGTTCATGCTTAGCATTGACAATGATTTTGTGATAATCTTCGGCAAAACCAAATATCATGTTAAGCGGTATGGCTACATCAAAGTAACCAGTATCGATGGTTAGCGATTGATTATTATCATTTATTGCAAGCCAGCCAGTATTCTGTATGTAACATGATTGCCCAGGATTTAGAGATACATAGTTTTTCATGAGACTAGTGAGTCCGACATTTTTGTTTCGATCAATTCCTATTGCATTGATTTCCTATCTAGCTTCGTCAAACAAATGACAGATGGCATTATAAACTAAAACTGTGTTTGTCACTGCTGCTCAATCAATTCTTGTGATTCTTCCATGCATGTGAAGTGAACTTTTGCTGGGCAGGAGACAGTGGTCCTGATTTTGAACAGCAATCCGTATTTCATCACTGTTGTTGAAGGTCGATGAGGCATAAGGCTGATGTGCATGAATTTCACAATGCGCAATTGACTCATCAAAGATTATTGGTGCTTGAATATTTAAAATTTCCCCCTCCATGACAGATAATCAGGCGCTGATAGACGAATTCACAGATGCAGGTGCAAAAAATCTTGAATCTCTTTATTCTCCTCTTCTTCTTTTGAGCTTCAGACCTTGACTTTTTAGGAAGAGGGCGCTTTGAGGTGTTAACCGTTTGACTGCTCTTCGCTGACTGATTAGTTTATGACATTGTGCTGGTTTATTATAACCAAAGCCAATCTTCTTGTTGAAAACGATACCCATTATTATTAGAGAGACTTGATGTGTAGTCTAATTGTTATAACTTCTCCGCGAAAATTAACCAAATGTCCGTCTTGATCAACTATACGGAGCTGTATATGATCTATTGTCTGCACGGCGACTGGCAGGTAAATGACTTGAGATGGTACTTCCACTATCTTATATCCAGGTGGCACTACAGGAAAAAATTCATGAATAGTATGTACTTTCTGGCCATTAATGTATGCACCTGTAGTTATGCTACACTCAATACTCAAAGAATTCACTTTTATGATTGATACTGGTTGATCAGATTCATAAGCTTGTTTAGCTTCTAGTCTACGTGGAGAGAAACCCAGCAAATGACCAATAGAATCTTTAGGTTCGAAATTTATATTGTGACTGCAATAAATTTCACTTTTTAACGTATTATTGTTTGGTTTAATATGAATTTCAATGCCCTTTTTTACTAAAGCATTCTGCAAATAGCGCTTTATGTCACTTATTTCATAACTTCCAGTAGGTATTTCAATTATTTCATCGCCCACATAAAATTTATTTTGACCAATGTCTACATTGGGTATCGAATTGAAGGTTAGAAATTCAACGAGTCCAAGAAAGTAATTTTTATAAGGAGACAACTCAATCGGAGGAAAATAGTTCGTTTCCAGAATTGAAGAACTTCCCGACAATGTTAGTGTCAATGAATCATCCATGATGGCTGCCAGCGTTCAACTGACTTTATATTGCCAATATCAGCACTTATATAGATTAAACGTACTTTTAGATTTTAATTGATTGCACAGAAATTGCAAACATAAATGCCCACACACGAATGTATCGTAATTTTGATATCTCTCGTGATTATACTTTATGCTACCAACACCGTAATATTTGAAGAGATCCCAAGGTGGCCGAAGATTACCGAAGCTATCGAAATACATTATTTTACTGTCAATCTTTTTATAAGCACACCAGTGTGTTCCTGGTCCTTTTTCATCATCAAGATTAACAATAGCACATTCATATTTACGCGCTCCACCCTCTGGTAATCCATTTCGCATGAAAACACCTCGAAAATACGGAATCTTCAAAGATTTTGCGAATTTGAGTAAATCCGCATCAGTCAGGGCTCGATGAGGTAGCTTCACTTGGAGTTTTTTGACTTGCGTTTAAGTCCAGCTCCTTGTTTATACGGTTTTAGATGAAGCCCCAATCCTTGCCTATGTGGCTTCAAGTAGAGGCCTTTTCCCAAAGAAATGGCTTCCATCGTTTCATTGTGTCGTTTACTCCCGGAAAGTTGTTGTTTTGCCGAATTTGCATCATTCACAGCTTTAGCTATTCCTGCAGCTCCACCAGCTAGCGCCCCGGCAGCACTGAGACCCGCAAAAACGGGTATGAGAAAGGGTAAAAATCCTCCGACTTTGCCTGGTACAGGTAGAATACGAGGTTTGTTCACATTTCTTCTTCCACCAGCCTTCATTACAGCTGCGCGTGCGCCTCTGAGTGCTGATTTAAGGGCAGTTTGCGCATTATTGCTTGAAACCATTGACTTTTTAGCTGCAGCGATAATTTTTCTCAGTGTAGCGGTAGGTTTTTTATTCTTGAGGCCCATTCCCAATTTTGATTTCATCATCATTGTGTTTGTTATTCCCCAAGCAGCCGCCTTTTCACCTATTCCTGCGTCCTGAGCCAAGACACGTTTCCAAGCTTTTTCAGCTAATACACGGTCAGCTGAGTTTCTGGCCTCTATATTTTCTCTATTCTGTGAGTAGGCTATATCGTGCTCTTTGCAAGCAGCGTCCAGTGGATTGATGCCTGAATCACCTCGTGCTAATCGCTTGGCTAGTTTAGTACCTGGTCCACAGTACTGGTAACCAGGCAAGTGCAACTCGAATGGCAAATTGTTGATGATTCTGTTGAGCAAACCTCTTCCACGTCTTGCCTGCTCCACAGTTCGTTTACAACTGACTCGTTTGCCTCTGTGAACGATCATATCTATGCAAAGGATACCTTCAGACTGAAGGGTCAACCTATATAACCAGGATATTTATAGGCTTTCCAGTCAGTCTTTGTCAAGATGCAGGAAGTACGACCTGTTAAACTACCTGTCCAGAATTTTGATTCGCTTGTTCAAAAGGAGAATAGGGAAAAACGACATGGGCATTTGCTGCCAAACATTGTACGAGCGATATTTTGTGGACCTTCCAACTGTGGAAAGACAAATGCTTTGCTGGCTCTACTGATACATCCAAATGGCTTAAGATTTGAAAATATTTACATCTACTCAAAATCGCTAAAACAGCCAAAGTATGAATTTTTGGAAAAAGTCCTTCAATAAGTAGATGGTGTTGAGTACTATCCTTTCAATGAGCATGAAGAGGTTATAATGCCCAGTGAAGCAAAAGCAAATTTAGTCATTGTATTCGACGACGTGGCTTGTGAGAAACAAGATAATATGAGAGCATTTTTTTGCATGGGTAGACACAAGGATGTCGACTGTTTTTACTTGAGTCAGACATATGCGCATATTCCTAAACATCTTGTACGCGATAATGTTAATTTACTTGTGTTATTCAAACAAGATGAAATTAATCTAAAGCATATTTATGATGATCATGTGAATACTGATATGACTTTTTCACAATTTAAGCATATGTGTTTAGCTTGCTGGAATCAAGACAAGTATGGATTCGTTGTAATTGACAAGGATAGAGATCTTAGCCTGGGTAGATATAGGAAAGGTTTTGATTGTTTTATAAATCTTGAAAAGTAATATATACATGTGTAGTGATCAATATAGAAACAGTCGCACCTTAGACGTTGATGTGTCAACATGTCTTCACGTGAGGAGGATTTTCAAAAGCAAAAAGATATTTTGCGTCAAATTGCTAGAGCTAGCGAATCAATTCGGCGGAAACATAGGTTAATAAAGTTGGGAAAAGAAACCGTTGAGCGCACATTAAGCGACACCTTTAAGCCCATTGTTAATCCACTAGAGAAAATTGTTGGTGGCCTGAAGAATATGAAAAAAGTTAAGCCAATTAAAAGGGGAGAAAAAGAGGAAGCAAAGAGTGGAGTAGAAGAAAGTATTGATGATTTATCATATAAATCAATGTATGATGAAGCAGACGAGACTGATGAAGCAGATGGGACTGAAGATTCCAGTAACTTGGAGCTGTCAGCTCGTAGTGAAGAGGGAAATAACTCAGAAATACCTACATCTTCATGGATTGTTGATGATGATGCAAACAAATATCTCATATTGTTGGGCGAAAGAAGTAGAGAACTTGATAATGTGTATGGAGTGAGAAAGTTAACGAGAGATAGATTAGTGATTGGCGATTCTCCGATAAATTTCAGCCAAAACTATATTCATGTGCGTAATTTGAATTTTCCAAAAAGTAAAGGCTTGCTTGAGCTTTTATTCAAAAAGCTTCCCGAAGAGACCTCTATAACTTCCAGTGATCTTGAAAATTATAGGCAAATTATCGTTGCAACAAACGCGTATAAAAAGAATTATAAACCAGATGGCGAAATTCGTGACAATAACACCTTTAAATATAAAAATTTTATAAAGAAATTGATTCCCGTAGCAAAAAATACAGAGAGACGGAGTAAAAACAGGAAATCATTATCAGGTAAAGGTTTGATCCCGCAACACATGATTGCTAGAGAGGGAAGTCTGATGGACTACATTTACTGGGATGACCCGAATGAATTGGTCGATCGATTACGCTTACTGCTAGCATCTCAAGTAGCTGGAAATCCAAGTCACTCAAATGAAATTGTATCAATTATTGAAGAGCTGCGAGAAGCTGGAATTATATATTAATGAGTGTGTTGTCGAGATTTTCGTCATTTGCAAGATGAGCATCGATGTATTCGGACGTCATTCCAAGCGAGCAGAGAGTATAAGTCGTGGCCCTCCTGGACTTGGTTTCAAAGTCACATCTGACGGAGATTATGACATGAATAATAAAAGGCTGTGTAAAGTGGCTGATGCTCAAGAGCAGAATGATGCTGTTAATCTGAATATGGTGCAACATATGATACAGCGTGAACTTCAGACTATCTACGATGTTATAGCTTCCTTGCGAACTGAAGTAGTCAATAATAATATGATGATTGAAAGTTTGGAAAATTCCACAGATAAACATTTTAAAACTGTAAAAATTGATGTTGAATCAATTAAAAACTTAGTGTATCGAAATTCAGAGCTCATTAGTCAAGTAGACACCAGACTGAATGCACTCAAAAATGGACATTGAGAAGCTGCAGTTGGTGAAGGAGCTGCACAAGCCGGCTAGAAGAAATTACCAACGTCGACATTTCGATATCCGTGGCATTGATGAGACCTGGCAAGCTGATCTTGTTGAAATGCAACCATACGAGAGAGTAAACAAAGGATACAAGTACATCTTGACTGTGATTGATGTATTTTCAAAATTTGCTTGGGCTGTTCCCGTTAAATCGAAGAAGGGCGAAGATTTAGCTGCAGCCATGGAATCTGTACTTGATAAAGGACGCGTACCAAAAAATTTACAAGTTGATAGAGGTACGGAATTTTACAACTCGCATTTTGAAAATCTTATGAAGCGATATATAATAAATTTGTACTCGACATTTAGCAATTTAAAAGCATCAATTTGCGAGCGATTTAATCGTACCCTGAAAAATAAAATGTGGATGCAATTTAGCTTGCAGGGTAATTATAAGTGGATAGATATTTTGAAAGATTTAATTTTGTCTTACAACGATGCTAAACATCAGACTATTAGAATGAGGCCGAACGATGTTACTAAGCAGAATGAGAAAAAATTGTTGTTCGATGTTTACAAAACAGATGGCAGTGTGAAACAAGCAGTTAAGAAAACGAAATTTAAAGTTGGCGATAGAGTACGTATAAGTAAGTTTAAGCATGTTTTTGAGAAAGGCTACACACCGAATTGGACAACTGAACTATTTACTATAAGTAATGTTAAGAATACCGAACCTGTGACGTATATACTGAAAGATTATAAAGATAAAGCTATTGCAGGTAGCTTTTATGAACAAGAACTTGGCAAAGTTAGGCATCCAGACATTTATCTAGTGGAAAAAGTACTGAAAAAGCGGGGAAATAAGCTATTTGTAAAATGGCTAGGTTTCGACGACTCTCACAATAGTTGGATAGATAAATCTAGTTTATAAGTATCTTTTGAATTAATATTAAGTTTTTCTGAATAAAGTTGATTATTTTCAAACATATATATATATATCTTTTTTCTTACACATCTACCCTACCCTTAATCTAGTAAATGAAAAAAAAGACGAATTTGGTTTTAAATTACATTTTTTATTCAGATTTTTTTTTCCTCACTCTCAACATAGATACAATTTCAATGTATAAAGATGGCATTTCTCAATCACTTCCTCACACACATTTCGATTGTAGAAAGTAATCATTTCAAGAAACAGACTTTCAAATTGCATGAGATTCGTGAATACAAGTTTCTTCATTGCCTTACTCTTTAAACTTATATAATTTTCTCTAATATAAGATTTTACACTTTTCACACAAGGTGATGCCAAATTACACCAGGCACTTTCAGCGATGGTTTCAATGATGGCGTCCTTTGTCAGCTGGAACGGCATAACACTCTGTTCCAGAAGATACCGGTGGATACAAGCACTGACTTCCTGGAGAACAGCAAACGTCGTTTCTCGTAGTACAAATGGATAATTTTTTTGCGTTTCTTCAATTTGCTCCAAAGTCACTACATAATCTCCAAAAGATATAGTCATGTGTATACGGAAATTTCCACAGTCGATGCATTGCAGCTTCTCTTCACCATCGAAAAACAGTGAAATGAGACTGAAGTAACTTTTAAATAATTTCCACTCTTCAGGATTTAGGGTTATGCTTGCACGGGGATGACTGGCCTGCAGTTTCACTGATGAGGCGAGCTTTCCATCTTTTCTAAATTCAGCACCGACGATAACTTGCTTTGTGAACGATGAATTTAGATTGTATGTGGTGGAATGTAGCATTTGATTTCGAGGCGTATAAGACATGTTGATTGCACTGAAGGCTTTCAGGCACTGAGCAATAATTGAAAACTGCACACTTTATATATTTGCCTTAATGAATTCGATGGAATTGTAGCATCCGCCCAAATACCGCATGCCTAGATCGCAATCTTCACAGGATTTCTTCATTTCCAACAGCAGATTTTCATCTTCATTGAGCAAATTGACCATCCTCGCTGGTAGAAAAACGGCAAATTTCTTCTCCACAGTAACAATGAACCGCACTCCAAACTGCGTTGTTGCTTTCCTGATGTTTGTGATTTCGTAGTTTTTATTGAGTTCTAGGTCCTTGAGCTTCCTGGTTGGTAGGAAATCGTTGTTGACTGCGATTTTGTTGAGTTTTGAGAAGTCCATCTTCAATCTTTAATATTCAGTGTATTAAATTTTCTCGCAAGATTTTGTAAATCTGTTCGCACTTGTATCGCTTGCTTTAGTTCTCGAATGTTCTTTAGAAATACGTTTAAGCGACTTTTTAGCTCCTGCTGCTTTTCTTCTTTACAATCTGGCATGTACCAACAAACTGTTGAGAGAGAAGAGCTGACCTTCCTTTTATAGACACTTACCCCCACCCTTACCAAATTTCTAAAGACTTGCGCAGTATTACGCTATATGATGCAATAATTCCTGGAACGAGGATGACGTCATCATAATGGAATTTTGTTTACTAGGAATTGTTTGCACTTACCCCCACCCTTACCAAATTTCTAAAAACTTTTGCGCAGTATTACGCTATATGATGCAATAATTCTGGGAAATAGGATGATGTCATCAGAATGGAATTTTGTTTACCAGGAATTGTTTAATATTATATGAAATGTGAGACGTCTGACGCATGATGTCGGCAAATGCCAAAGGGTGATTTTAATTAAATATTTATTTCGGCTGGCAATATTATGCTATGGCGCATCAGGAATGTTCATGCACTCATCTGCTGAAACCTGTTTAAACTTGCAAAATATAACCTTGAAAGTATTTACGCCCTAAAAATAATCATATCACATACGCACCCCGACTTCAAAGGCACCGACTATTTTTTTTTCTCAGAATTATCTTGACAATAACAAGCAATTATATACGGGGGTTGAAATGCAACACCACCTTCTACGTCATCACCTTATCTCCCGAGCGCCCGCTCACGAGGGATGATGACTCATCTTCTAGCACTCTTAACTTCCCTCACACAGGCACACACACACACACACGCTATATAAATTATATTATTTTGGGCGAAAAACTTCAATTCCGGGGATAGCAAATATTAAGAACTTAATATTGTGACGTCAGATATCCCATTCCATACTTTTAGTTAAAAAAGTTCCATTCCCCGGATTCAAGTATTGATTTTCAATATCGATATTGGATACTTCAACACTGTGGTTCGCAAGTCAGCACAAGGAGCGAAACCAATCTCACAGCATTCTACAGTCTAGCCGCAAGTTGCTAATCGTACGGAAAAAAGTGGTCCAGAACCGGCCCTACCTATCTACTCACACGAACCTATGAAAAATCGAAACAAATTTTGCGGCGGGATTCGAACTACCTAACACCTATCGAACGCAACTTCTCTCTAACAACTAGACCCCACGGCTAACTTTACAGATTGAATATTTTGCACAAATCCCAGTGAAGAGCCAAATTTAAATCCGCGCTCATTTTTCATTGCCGGTGACCGCGACTCCATTCAGACTTATGCATTAGGGCGGGCCGAATTACACGAAAGTTTCCGAATCGAATCGTAATAGCGCGGAAAAGTTGCTACTCGTCGCCCTGATCGCAATAAATTTTTTTTTTCTAAATCGGACCATACCTTCCGGTCGCACATCGCGTTCAAAGTTTCGAAAAATCGTTTATTTATTGTCATAATGCCTCATAGATGCAGGATTTTTATTTTTTAATTGCGAAAAAAATTATTTAAAAAAAACGCAATTTATCGATTTTTCATGGTACCTTGAAAAAGGTATCATTCAAGGGTTAATCCGAATCTTTTTCGGTTTAAGCGTGAATCATTCGGTTCTATTCTCTTTATGGTGTCCGGGATAAAGGATTTCATATGAGAAAAATGAGAGTGGGAAATGTACTTGGCGGTATGAGGGGCGTATATATTTTTAGATTAATCTTTAATTCCCATGCTGCTTATTTCAACAATACGTTCGCTCCGCAACACTGCTCCGACCCAGGTTGCAGGCGTGTCTTACTCTACGGACAGTCTTCATCGTGCATTCCTTATAAACTATTTGTCGCCACACTTTCCTTTCGTGGCTTACCTCTCTAGCTTCTCCACGTCGATACATTTTCTCATGCAAGCTCTTGTGTTTCTTTGACTTTTTACATCTTTTTGACTTATAGAGTCTCATTTACACATTCCCACCATTCTTTCTTCGGTCTGCCTCTGGCTGCGCTACCATTCGCTTTACATAAATATATTTGTTTCATTAGTTGTTTCTCTTGTCAAATAGTGTTTCCTTTACACCACACCCTTCGAGAAACCTCTCATTGCTGATTTTGTTCATTGGCGTTTTACCGCATACATTCTGCAGAAATTGCATGCCAACTGCGTTAACTTTAATCAAATCCGTACCTAGAAAAATTATCCGGGTGGGGGCTATATGCAGTAGGAACCAAATTCGGGGGGTTTTGAAGCGGCACACGTGAAAGCATATGTATATTCTGTGCGTGTCACAATAATTAAGGGGGGGGGGGGGGGGTGGTCAAACTTTGGTCTTCCTCCTCCATGACTGCGGCCTTGACTTTACTCTTGTCCTTTTCTTGGTATGCGCAGATATCGCTACTGTGCAGCACGGTGGGTGCAAGTACAGAATTATATATTCCAGTTTCAGCTTTTTTGTTATATTTTTACTTCTGGTGATGAATCCTACACAGATAATAACCTTCGTATGCTCGTATATACGCCTGGCTATTTCTCCATTGATCTTTGCGTCAGTAATAAATAATTTTTCAAGATACACGTACTCATCAACTTGTTATATCCTCTCATCTCCTAAGGCAATTTTGCATACTGTTTTCTCACCCTTTCCTTTAAACATTATAATTACATTCTCATTGTAATGAGAAGGTATTGGTTTTATGTAAAATTTGACATGGTCGGTTTTCATGAAATCTCCACGTTTTGAGACCCCCTGAGTCAGAAAAAACGATTTTCACGAAGGTGTCTGTCTGTAGTCTATAGTCTGTAGGCACGATAACTTTCGAAAAAATAATCAGATTAGATTGTGCTTTGGTACACTTTTTTAGGGCCTAAAAAGAAAGAACAAGTTCGTTAACCAGCTAATTCTGATCAAAATTCAAAAAGTTAAAGCATTTTGAAAATTTTTTAGACCATTTTTTTTCAAGATTCAAAAATTCTATATAGGTCTATTTATAGTACTCAAAAACTCGAACAATTTATCTAAGTGACTTTTTTGAATAAAAAAAATTACCGAAGTTATAGCATTTTCAAAATTCCATAAAACAAACGAAAATGAACATTTTAACCCGAAAAACGCACGATATGAAAAAAAGTCAAGAGGAGAAAAACGTTTCTTTTTGAACACCCTACAATATTTTCATAACAACTTTTTGAATTTTTCGAAAAATCAGAAATTCAAATTTTGATCGCACAAAAAACTAATTAAAAAATAAAAAATTCCATTTTTTGTCAAACTATGTGAGATACGATAAAAGGCGAATCAACCAAAATTGTGCACCTGAAAAAGATCTACAAATTTGTTGTTATTCACTTTTTGATATGACGCTTAGTTTTTGTTTTATTCGAAAAAAACTGTATTGAAAATAGAACAATTAAATTTTTAGACGAATAACACAAACTACGAAAAAATTGAGAAACATCCAATTTTTTATCCAAAGGAGGACTACAAATTTGTTATTAATCATGTTTTGATAGGATGCGTAGTTTTTGTTTTATTCGTGAAAATAACATTGACAGTAAAAAAATGAAATTTTTGGAAAAACAATGCAAGGTACGAAAACAGATGAAGGAACAAAAATTGTGCATTCAAAAAAATTTACAAACTTGTAATAAATTTTTGTCGTAAGAATATATTCAAAATGAAAAAAATTAACTTTTTTGGAAAACGGCAGAAAAGAAAAAAAAAATTGATTAGCATTTCGAACTCGAAAGTTCATTGCCTCACTACTCGATTCGGGTAGTGTTTCTAGGTGGATAAATAATACCAGTGTGGGTCCACCACACCCACGACGGGTCAACAACACGCAGTATTCCCCGAACGGTCACCCATCCAAGTACTAACCGTGCCCAACGCTGCTTAACTTCAGTGATCATTATTCTTCATTTGAAATCAAATACAAATTTAGTAATGTGTATATGACGAACATATAACACAAAGCACAAAGTGCGCGATCTGTGTATTTCGGAGCGCGAAGCGCGACGAACAAATCGCGCGCCGTAAGTGCACTCAAACTTTTTTGTTTCTATCATACGGTGCACAGAACCGAGCGTGGAACGCAAGGTTCAAATGATTTTCAAATCAAAAATCGAGCGCGAAGCGCAAGTGTCTGGATGAGAATGTGTTCCTTAAGGTCGATAGAACCTTAAGTAAATAAAGTTCATTTTCAGTCGAAAATAAAAACAAATGTAACAATCACTTCATATGTAGTGGCTTTGATAATTTTATAATGTTTGCAAATAAACTTTTTTTTTTCACCGAAATCGAACACGAAGTTCAAAAATCTAGAGGAACCGAGCGTAAAGCGTGATGTAAATACTTCCGAGCGCGTAGTGCGAGGTGAATACATAATCGAGCGCGAAGCGCGAGATAAATATATGATCGAGCGCGAAGCGCGAGATTCAACAGTCGCGCGCCCTAGGCGCGCTCAAACTTGCGAGCGAAGCGCGCGATGAGAATGTCCCCGCGAAGCGGGCAGATTTTTTTGGTTTTATTCACGTTTATTTTAAGACTCATGTTGTTCACGGTAGTATACATTTTGCTCAACATTCTCTGCAAGCCTTCGATCAATTCTTCCGTAACAACCTTGTCATTAGTAAACGCTAACCCACGCAACCTTCACTGTCTCAAGATTTATACCTTATTCGTCGAAGAAAGCCATTCTTAAATACTTACCCATGAAGAAAATAAGCAACCAAGAGAACATAACTCATCCTTGTCTAACACCTTGTCTAATATCGAACCAGTCAGTCAGTTGTCCATTTACGCTTACACTCACTTTTCTACCTGCATATATTGTTTTTATTTTTTCTAGGATCCATCCATTGACTCCCATTAGACTTCCCCGATATTTTCTTTTGTTATATTTATTACCTTCTAAATAAGTATTTTTGAATATAGTTTGCTTACGGTAATTAGTAAGCTGATACCTCTGTAATTATTGCAGTTTCTTCAATCTCCCTTTCCGTTTTCTACCGGGACGATAATCTCCTTTTTCCAGTAGTCTGGAACTTCCCTCATCTCGATACATGAAATTATCTCACACAGCCTGTGAGGTATATTCGCCACCGTATATGATAATATATATTATTTAAAAATTATGCAATTTTCTCATTAACCCTATACTTTCTAAATAATTTTCTCCTTGCATTATTTCAGTTACCAGTAGGAGGTGGCGGTGCGGTGCTGGTGCTAAGCGAACTAGAAAGCATGGCATCCAGGCAGCAGCGGGAAATTGCTCAACAAAAACGCCTCTTGGAGCAAAGAGAAGCTCGATTAGCCGTTCTTCGAGGAGCACAGGTGTGTAAATCGTTTGAAAGGAACACAATTATTTTTCTTTGGACTTCTTTTTTTCGGGTCGGGCGGATGGAAGTGATAAATAGTACATTGCGTGACTAGTATCAACAGACGGTTCTTTTTAACGAGCGCAATGTTTTTGTAACGAGTCGTAGGTGAGGGTGCCGTAGGCGCGCAAACCGGAGACGAGTTAAAAAAAACATGGCGCGAGTTTCAAAAAGAAAGCCGTCAGTTGACAGGAGTCACGCACGATACTTTTCAGAACAAAATCATAAATGGCGTAAGTAGATAGGAAAGGGCGTTTCTGGAATGGTTAATAATAGTGAGTGTCTGTGGCTGTGTGTCCGTGTGCATCCATGTGAGGCTGGCATGGAGGCCGTGTTGCTCAACTTATAGAATATTCTCGGAGGACCCTGGAGCTTCTAGAACATTCTCGAAGGTCGATGACATTACAGAAGAATATTGCGCAATTGTAAAAGCCGAATTGGTGTCAACAATTTCAAGGTTGTTACGAGAAAAACAAGAATGATTTATTGCTTCCTTATAGATAAAACATGCATTTTTAATGCGCAAATATGCAGGCGTATATATGTGAAATTTGATGTGACATCCTGTTTTCGTCTATATAAATTTGATTTATTCTCACGGATCTGGTTGGATCCGATAGCTACTGCAGTTTATGAATTCATGTCAACGCATTCAAGATATAACGAGAAAAACAAGGATGATTTATTGCTTCCTTATAGATAAAATATTCATTTCATGCACAAAATATTCCAGAATATTCTTGATAACATCACCAAAATTATACGGCGCAATTTCTGAGAAGTATTTCTTTCGTAAATGTCGAGAAAACGAATTTTATGTGTTTCGACGTATAGAACATTGTTGTATCATATGATGCAATATTGTGCAATGTCGCGAAAACGAATTTGACGTGTTTCTACGTGTAGAACATTGTTGCGTCATATGATGCAATATTGTGCAATGTTACGAAACGAATTTTATTATTTTATTATTCAAGGTTATTTCTTATCCCAATTAAAAAAAGATGATTTATTGCTTTCTTATAGATAAACATTCGTCTAATATGCAAAAGATGCAGTTGTACAGGTGAAATTTGATATGCAGGGCTATGTATGACATCCTGTTTTGTCTATACAAATTTTATTTATTGCTTCCTTATAGATATTACTTTTAACTAAAAATTCCTGTCTTTATTTATTTAGTGCACATTTGACTAGTGAAGAACATTCTGCATTCTAGAAAACTTATCGAACTTTAGGCTAAAGTGACAGATATATTATTATTAGAGAACATTTTACAGTTAAAGTGGTTCATGTCCGTGCTAAGTTTCTAGAATATTTTGATAATGTCATCCGACACTTTTAATAATAGTTGGTTAGACGCTCGGACTTCATCTCAGAGGTCCGGGGTTCGATCCCTGAGCCGGTACCTCTTGAAATTTCTCTATGTACCTTTACCGAGGTTCTGGTGGTTCGGAACCCACCTTAAG
>CAKNXH010057649.1:82933-96719 GCA_932178445.1 Andricus quercusramuli | reverse complement strand
TGAACCAATTTATTCAATGTTGGAGTTATTTGTTCTCCGAGATTTCAAGATGCATTTTGTCGAGTTTTCATATTTCAGAAATATTATGTAACAATTCTACAACGAAGAGAAATCTACCAAAATTTCAATATTTGCAGAATTTGGTGAACGCTTTGCACGCTTTGGTGAAGATAGTCTGAAGTGAAATTTTTACAGAGTATACTTTAAACCCCTCAGAATAAATTTGAAAAAGAACAACTGAAATGGTCAAAGCTTTATATTAAACAAAGGGGTTTGAAAAATGGGTAAAAGCTGATAATTTAACTATAGGTTCACCCGTAGGCTATACAGGTGAAGCGTTTATTGCGACTGTCATAAACGGCTAAGTCGAACCTATTCTATTGGAAATTCGAAATACGAATTGTCCCTAAACAGACTGGCAGAACTCGGCAAACCGGGTAAAGGCACGAACACGCCATAAAGTCATAAATAACTCATAACTTCTGAAATTAATCTAAAAATTGACACAGAGATGTCCAGTTTTTTCTCAAATTGGTATCCTATGCTACTTTTTGTTAAATAATTGTATAATTTTGATACATTCCTTTCAATGTTTAATAAATTTCTGTTTGTTTAAACAATTTTGATTTGCTTAAGCAGTTTTTTCCGATAACTTTAAAAACATTAAATTAAATAAAATACATATAATTATTTTTCGGACTGTATAGTATATAGGAAGAATATATTAATCATTTTTCAATTGTTAAAACAAATACAATTTGTTTAAACAATTACTTTACCAAAAATATTTTTTAAATCGTATTTTTTGAATTAAACATAATATTGAATGATTTCGAGAGTAATAAATTCTGCTAAAAACTTTATGTTATTGTTTTTACAATAAGTTATTGTTTTTTTTTCAAGTTGAGTATGGATGGTTTACATCTTCATTGGCGCATTATCAAATAAATGGTCAAAGTCATAATAAAATTTGAATTATAAAAGTGTATTTATCATTGCTTTCTTCATATTTCTTTATAATTAGACTGCATTTGAAATGGATTTAGATTATGTTTTATTATAGTATTTTAAAGTCTTATGAATATCAATCTGACATACTACTCCTCGAAATATTTCAACATTATTTTTAATTCAGAAAATACGATTTAAAAAATATTTTTGGAAAAATAATTGTTTAAACAAAACATATTTGTTTAAACAATTAAAGAATGGATAATATATTCTTTCTACATACTATACAGTCAGAAAAATAATTATATGTATTTTATTTTTTCAAAGTTCTCGAGAAAAAAACTGCTTAAGGAAATTAAAATTGTTTAAACAAATAGAAATTGATTAAACATTAAAAGTGATAAAATAAGTGCAGAATTTTTGATCATAACAATTATTATTCCAAATTAACTTTACAAAGCATTATATTTTCTACTTTTATAATATCTTTTTCGACTATAAGTGCGAAGGAGACACACTTATACAAATTAATATTGCTGCTTCTCTTCGACCAACAGCAGTTTTTCAGAGTTAGGGTGTTCAGGGTTTGGGTCATGTAGTCGGACTAAGCTGCTGACAATGGCACTTGAAGTTTTCAGTAATAAACTTTTAAGGCGTAGGCCTCTAGGTAGACAAACACATTAAGGACTCTTACCACACTGAAACGGAGTGAGAAGAAGCCTTCAGTTGCCAAGCAGGTGAATCCTTCGAGTGGACTCACAGTTTCATCACTTTTACATTACATTAACAAAATTTTTTAAAACATTTTAGCAAGCTGAAAAATGACTCTACAACGAAATAAAAAAATAGGCATATTCTGATTTTTCCTGGGCTATACGAATTTGCACGCACCCATTAACATTTAAACAGTCGCTTTTTTTGTTACACCACACCTTTAGAACAGAAAAACATATATATATATATATATATATATATATATCCTATAGATGAAAACTCGTAATTTCATGTAGGAAGAATTTCTGTTAGCTATAGTAAGTCATAGGGTGACCTCTATATATTAAAATTGAAACTAACAGAATTAAAGAAGTATATTTCTCATTTTATCGATCGGCGATAATTATTTCAATTTATTTATTTTTACTATTACTTTCAATGTAAGATATTATATCTTTGCTTGTTATGACTGACTTTTTCAATACACGGCATAAAATAAAATGTATCTCAGTAATTTTTCTGCATTTTTAATCCAGGCGCAGATGTTCTTTATCTGGATATATGCGCGTTATATTTTCGTCACGAAGAAATAGTATACTATTCCTTCTTGACTATAGTCTACTCGATGAGATTAGATGAATGACGATATAGTCTCAGTTCCTGACGCTATCGTAGTGATATATTATAAAGCTTGACAAAATATAAAGTGAAAATTAATTGAATTTTTCAATGAAAGTTATAATTCAATGCTTCTTATTTTCTGAACTGATTGAATAATTATTTTTTAAAAGTCTTTGTCATGTTGTTAAATAAATGTATATGAATTAAATTTTCAAAATGATGTGTACATATATATTAAAAAATTTTTTAAAATTATTTTTAAAGCTTACTATTGAATTAAAGGTATGGAAATTCAATTTTATATATATATATATGTATATATATATATATATATATATATATATACATACATACATACATACATATATATATATATAATGTGAAAACTACTTGAATGTTTCAATGAAACTAATTGTTTAATGCTTTTTACATTGTGAACTGATTAATTGATTATTAACTGATTCTATTGAAACTTGAATTTTCTGGAATTAGTTTAAAAGGATGTTGATAATTGAAACTGTCAGAAATGAGAGTTCGAGTTCAAAAAATATATATATAAAGTAAAAATTATTTTAATGTTTCAATGAAAATTATAGATTAATGCTTAAATGAGTATCTGAATTTAATTTTAAAAATTATATCTAAATACTATGTTCAAATTTTGTTTGAAAATTATTATTAAAGTTAATAATAATTCCAATTTGCAGATATGAAATTTCATGTTTAAAAAATATAAAGTAAACATTATTTGAATGTTTCAATGGAAATAATAGTTTGATGCTTTTTATGTTGTAAACAGTTTAATTAATTGTTGGTCGATTAATTTTGTCAGAAACTTCAAATTGCAAAGGAATTGAATTAAAATTGTTTTTCATCTCAGTAACATGAATGGATTATTTATACGAAGGTTATGTAATTGAATATTGATTATTACTTTTATAATGAAAGTTTACTTTTTCTTTAAAATACCTTTATTGCAATTATATAATCTTTTCAAATACTTGTGACGTTGTGAAATAACTCTATCTGAATTTAATTTTCAAGATTATATGTACATATATTTTTTTTCAATTAGTTTAAAAGGTTAGTAATGAATTGAATGTATAGAAATGAAATTTCAAATTCAAAGGAGAATATAATGTAAAAATTATTTCAATGTGTTAATGTAAATAATTGTGTAATGCTTTTTATGTAATGAACTGATTAATTAATTATTAACTGATTCTATTATAAATTAAATTTTTTGGAATTGGTTTGAAAGGTTGTTGATAATTCAAATTGTCAGAAATGGGAGTTCGAATTTGAAAAAATATATATATAAAGTAAAAATTATTTGAATGTTTCGATGAAAGTTATAGGTTAATGCTTAAATGAGTATCTGAATTTAATTTTCAAAATTACATCTCAATACTATGTTTAAATTTTCCTGAAAATTAGTATAAAAAGTTATTAATAATTCCAATTTTCAGGATTTAAAAAAAATATTAAGTAAAAATTATTAGAATGTTCCAATGAAAATAATAGTTTCATGCCTTGTATGTTGTGAACAGTTTAATTAATGATTGGTCGATCAGTTTTATTAGAAACTTTGAATTAAATAAAGATTGATTAAAATTTTTTTTTCAATTAAGTCACATAAATTGATTATTTACTTGAAGGTTATGTAATTGGATATTGGTTATTATTGCTATAATTAAACTTTACATTTTCTTTAAAATACCTGTATTGCAATTATATAATCTTTTCAAATGCTTGTGACGTTGTGAAATGACTCTTATTTGAATTCATTTTTCAAGATGATATGTACATATATTTTAGTTCTTTTTTATTAGTTTAAAAGGTTAGTAATACATTAAATGTACAGAAATGAAATTTCAAATTTAAAGGAGAAGATAATCTAGAAATAATTTCAATGTTTCGTGTAATGCGTTTCATGTTATGAACTGGTTAATTAATTATTAACTGATCCATTGAAACTTATATTTTCTGTAATTGGTGTAGAAGATTATTAATAAGTCAAATATTCAGAAATGAAAGTTCGAACTAAAGGAAATATATAAAGTAAAAATTATGTGAATGTTTTAATGAAAGTTATAGTTTAATGATTCTTCTTTTTTGAACTGATGAGTTGTGTGATCAAAAAAAAGAGGAGGAAAATAAAAGGTTTGAAGAAGAAGCGGAGACGGCTAGGACGGATGATGAGGTTTGGAAGGTGGTAAATAAAGAGAGAAGAAGAAGGAAAAGGGTAAACCAGGATATTGAGACGGTAGAATGGAAGAAATATTTAATGGAATTACTAGGAGGGGTAGAGAGGAAAGTTAGGAAAGGTGGAAAATATGGTAGGGAAACAGATGAGGAGGACATTACAAGGGAGGAAATAGTCACGGTATTAGGGATGATGAAAGATGGAAAAGCACCTGGTATAGATGATATTCCAAATGAAGTACGGAAATATGGAGAGACAGAATTAAAGGAATGGGCATGAATAATGTGCGATAGAGTATGAAGGGGAGAGGGGTGGCCAGAGTTATGGGTAGAAGATGTAGTGATACCAATAGTGAAGAAAGACAAATGGGAGGAGGTTAATGATTATAGAGGAGTGACATCAATGCCAACATTATATAAGGTATATGTGACTGTTTTACCGGAGAGGTTAAAAAAAGAAGTTGTGGAGAAAAAGATAGAGCCACCCAATCAGACAGGAATTTGAAAAGGGATGGGAGTGATCGACGATATATATGTTCTGAACTATTTAGTAAATAGGAGAATTAAAAGGGAGAAATGGGCAATGATAGCAATGTTTGTGGACCTAACGGCCGCGCTTGACTCATTAGACCGTGGTGAGATAGAAAAAGTTATGGTGAAAAAAGGGGATACGAGAGGGATTAACAAAGAGAGTATCGGGAATTTTCAGAGAGACAAAATGCAAGGTAAAAGTAGGAGAGCAAGTGGGAGATAGTTTCTGGTTGATGAGAGGAGTAAGGCAAGGATGTCTTAGATACTTAGGTGGAAAAAAGTTGAATTTAAATGTAGAGAAGACAAATCTAATGAGATTTATAAAAGGAGGAGGAAGAAAGGAAGAATGGACGGGGAGATGGAAGGGAATAAAATTTAATGAAGTAGAAGAGTTTAAGTATTTGGGATATACCTTGCAAGCAAATGGAGACCATAGAGCTCATATATAAGAAAGGATGAAAAAAGCAGCAGGGGTAATGAAACAGATATGGGGAATAGGAAAAAGAAGGTTTAAAAAAAATTGGAGAAGGAGAATGTGGTTATTTGATATGCTGGTATGGCCGGTATTAGGTGACGGAGCAGAGATATGGGGATGGGAAGAAAGGAAAGAGATTGAGAGTTGACAAGAAAGGTATGTAAGGTGGACGCTAGGGTTAGACGGGAGGGCGCTGGGATATATGGTGAGAGAAGAAACGCAAAGGGATAAATTAAGTACTAGGGCAGGAAAGAGTGCATGGAATTTTGAGACTAAGCTGTGGGAGGGAAAGGGAGGGGAGTGAGCGAGAAAGTGTTTGATGGTGGTAGAAGAGAGGAGAGGGAGGGCGATGGAATGAACGAGATTGGAAGAAGAGTAAACTACGAAGAAGTGGAAAATAGGAAGAGAGAAAGACAATTAATAGAAAGATGGGGGATGATTGAGGAATCAAAATATAATATATGGTATCAGATGATAAAAAAGGAAGAAGTGCAAAAGTATTTAGAAGAGGGATGGGGAGAGAAAAGATGGACCAGAATAGCAACATTTAGATTGGGAAACGAGGTAAGGGCAAGTATGAATGGGGAAAAGAAAGATAACAGGAAGTGCAGAATTTGCGAATAGGAAGAGGAAACATGGGAGCATGTATGGGAAGGATGTAGGAGAGGAATGGAAGATAAAGGAAGCTGGCAAGAGAATGTGGTAATGATTCTAGGGGAGGATGGTTTGGGGGAAGAGTCAATGAAGGAGTTAGAGGGTGCTAGGGGAGCAAATGAGAAAGAATGAAGTCCCTTAGGGGAAACATTATGAATAAAGAAAAAGTACATATTGTCCGCCAATGTTTGTGATGTTGCGAAATAATTATTTGAATTTAATTTTCAGAATTATATGTGGATATGTTTTAATTTTTTCTGAAATTACTCTAAAAGGTTACTTATAAACCGAATTTTCAGAAATGAAACTGTAAATTTAAAAAAAATGCAAAGTAAAAACTGTTGGAATGCCTGAATGAAAATTATAGTTGAGTGCTTTTTATGTTGTCAACAGATGAATGAATCATTAGCTGATCAATTTTTTCAATATTAAATTAGGATTTTTTCCTTTTAATTTTTGGTATTTAAATATATTAAACAATAAATAAGTTTTGAAATAAGTACCTGAATTCTGCTTTCAATATTATATGTACATATTTTTTACTTTTCTGTGGAATTAGTTTAAAAGGTTATTATTAATTCAAAATTTCAGAAAAATGTAAAGTAAAAATCATTCGAATGTTTTGATTGAAATAACTGTTTATTGCTCCTTATGTTATGAAATGATTAATTATTATATACATATATTTTAAATTTTCCTGGAATTAGTTTTAAAAGTCATTAATGAATTCAATGTATAGAAATGCAATTTCAAATAAAAAAATATATTTTGAATGTTTCAACGAGAACAATTGCTTAATGCCTTTTTTGTTGTGAACTTATACATTATATATTAACTGATTCTATTCTATGAATAAATTAAATCTTCAGAAATAAAAGTTCAAATCCTTCATATGGAAAAGGTAACCTCCATCTTATGTAAGATTGTAGTATAGAAGGAATCGTTATTTAATCAAATACTGGATATGATTTGTATAATACAAGTTTATTTGTATTTAAAATACTTCTATTCCAATTTTATAATTTTCGAAATGATTGCGATGTTGTGAGATAATTATCTGAATAATCTCCAAACTTATATGTAAATGTGTTCTAAGTTTCTATGGAATTAGTTAAAAATATTATGAATAATTGAAATTTTCAGAAAAATATAAGATAGAAGTTATTTTGATGTTTCAATGCAAATAATATTGTTGATTGACCTTTATGTTCTGAACAGATGACTCAACTATTATTAACTATTGAATGATTTATTATTTTCAAAAAAGTGAATTACATACAAATTTACTTTGCATTGTTTTCAATTAAGTCACATAAATTGATTATTTACATTAAGGTTATGTGATTTAATATTGGCTGCTATTTTCATGATAAAAATGTATCTTTTCTTCAATATATCTCCATTACAATGATATAATTTTTTCAAAATGTTTGTGGTGTTGTGAAGTGAGTATCCGAATTCAATTTTCAAAATTATATGTGCATATATTTCAATTTCTCCTGGTATTACTTTGGAAGGTTATTAATAATTTAAATTGATAACATAAATTGATTATTGACTTTGCGATAATCTGAAATGTTTATCTGAATTCAATTTCCAAAATTATATGTACATATGTTTTGATTTTTTATGAAATTTGTATAAAATATTATTAGTAATGTAAATTTAAGTAATGCAATTAAACATTTTGAACATTTTAATTCAAAATTGATTGAATATTTAAATGAAAATAATTCTGTGATGCTTTTTGTGTTTTTAATTGAGTGATTAATTATTGATTCTACTAGAACTTGAATTTTCTGGAATTTTTTAAAAAGCTTATCAATAAATCAAAATATTCAGAAATGAAGTTGAAAATTGAAGAAAAAAAATATGGAGTAGAAATAATTTGATTGTTTCGATGAAAATAATTGCTTGAGGGTTTTCATGTTGTGAACTGTTTAATTAATTATTAGCTGATAATTTTAACCACAAAATTGATAAAGATATAATTTAAATTGTTTGAAATTCAGAATCATAAATTGATTATTTACTTCCAGGTTTAGTAATTGAATACTGGATATAATTTGCATAATAAAAGTTTATTTAAATTTGAAATACCATTAATTACATTATTGTTTGAATGATGCTGATGTTGTGAAACGTGTGTCTGCATTCAATTTTAAAAATTATATGTGAATATGATTTTATTTTCTCTGAAATTAGTTGGGAGGTTACTGATATATTAAATTTTCAGAAATGATAGTGAATTTTTTTCTCATTGTAGTATACAAATTATTACAATGTTTGAATGAAAATTATAGTTTAATGTTTGTCATGTTATAAACAGATTAATTAATCATTAGCTGAATATATTTTTCAACAATTTTAAATTACATGATGATTGAATTTCAATTTCTTTTGATTAGGTAACATAAACGGATTATTTACTTCAAGGTTATATAATTGACTATTGACTATACATTGTATAATAAGAGTTTGTTAATGTTTAAAATACCTCTATTCCAATTATATATTTTTTTACATTTTTTGATTTTGCGAAATAAGTATCTGAATTTTCATTTCGAAATTATGTGCACATATATTTTAATTATCTCTAGAATAGTTTAAAGGGCTATTAATAATTCAAATTTTCAGAAAAATATGACGTTAAAATTATTTCAATGATTCAATGAAAATAATTCTTCACAACTTTTTGTGTTATAAAATCAAGAATTTGATTGGTCAAGGAATTTGAAGGAATAAATAGTGATTCGAAAATTGAGCAAAGGAGAAAAATTAACCCAAAAGTTGGCGCGCGCTTGCGCGCGCACATAATAGTCTAGTATATATATATATATATATATATCGAATAGTAAAAAAACTTGAAATGTTAACTACAGGAAATGTTGAATTAGTAATTTCGAATGTTAATTTAATGAAATTTAACTCGTTGCTAAACTAAAAAAATATTATTCAATAATACCAACCTCTAGCATTTCATTAACAACTGAAATAATTTCGTGTACATTATTGATGTTTCCAGCTACTTGAGCTTGCGAAAGAAAGCGCAACCTATCTACGAGTTTATTTGGATCTTCCCAGTAATCTAACATTTTGGTTTCTGTTTTTTCTTCTATTTCATATTCAGAGGAAAGGTCACTTTCAGCATCATCATCATCCTCCTCTTCGGCATCCTTATAATCGTTATCATTATTATCATTGACATCCTTATCATCAGCATCATTTTTGGTTATCACGGATGAAGAACTGTCATCTTGGCTAAATTCTTCTGCTTCTACTTCTTGCTTTTTCGCAAGCTCTCTCATCCTGCGTATGATTCTTTGCTAAGCAAGAGTATTTTTCATGTCTTTTTTAAATTATCCAGTCTTTCAACTCCACCTTTTTCTTCTCCTCCAACCACATAAGAACAGCTTAATTTTTAACCCTTTAAACCAATTCATTTAACTACAATTTAAAAAAAATGTCAGTTCTAAGGAAAAACAAGATTTGCAGCTGTTATATACAGGGTCTCTCTCTCTCTCTCTCTCCCTCTATCTCTCTCATTCATAATTATGTTGACATTTTCCGACTAAATTAATTTTCTCGAGGTTTTGCATTATGCTAAAGTTCTGCCATTACACACGGCACTTAGTTCAGGTCTGAAGAATGCCGGGAAAAAAGGTAGGCGCGGGAACCATATCAATTTTTTGGGGGGGTTTTCCGGATTTTTCAATCGCTTCTGCCAAGGTTTTTCCAAGCGACTGGACTTCTGCCATTGTTTGACCGCTCTTAGTTGAAACCTGAAGAATGTTTCTAAACAAATTTGACGCGGCCACCAAATCGACTTTTTTTGACAAATTTTCCGTCGTAGAAAACCAGCTGCCATTTTCTTATGCAAAGGTTGCAAACTGGCAGAGGTGCCATTTCATGATGTTGCAGTCAAGTGCATGATGGGGGGACCTACAGCTTAAGGTGGGATCCGAACCACCAGAACCTCGGTACTGGTACATAGAAAAATGTCAAGAGGTACCGTCTCAGGTATCGAACAGCGGACCTCTAAGGTGAAGTCCGAGCGTCTAACCAACGGAGCTGCTGAGGCTCTTTTTATCATGAGAGAAGTTGTAGGCCCCGGAAGCTACGATCATGGTTCCTTAAAGCAGCCAATCCCGAAGCAACTGAAACGTGTATGTCATCTGCTTCTGCTTCTTCTGTCCCAGAAGGTAAGCAAGAGCGGGAAATTTACGCGAGATAACATCGGGCATCATTGTTCCTTGGACTCAGGTCTTTAGCCGCGGATGTCCTTACGCGGCAGACGGGACAGTTGGAGATGAAGGTTTCACCTCTGGATACTTTTTTAGAGTTACTAAACTTTGTAGAATGTTACGAGGAACAGTGTTGACGGACCAGATGGAGTGATCCCAAAAGAACAGCCTTTTCCATCCGGTTCGCGATGGAATGATTCTGACGCTGGCAAGCCGGAATCTTGTTGAGTTGGCTAATAAATGAAGCTTTCATACCTCCAAGACAGCCGATTATGAGAACTACAAGATGGACTGTGTAGCCTTGGTGCAGCCTGCTCAGCTCGAAAAGAAGTGCTTGATATTTTGCCCGTTTTTGTTCCTCCTTTGCCGTGAAATATTACCATCAGCTAGTGCCAAGAATTCAATCACGTAAATGATCTTGTTCTTCAGATCTTGGACAGACCCGTCGAGAGCTCTTCTCTACGTATGATGCCGTATAATTTACCATGAAGGGGCTTGTCAGCATGTTCTCTTAGTACACGATTTTTGAGCACCAAACGTGTTAGTGATACTAGGCCATGTGTAGTGTAGCTGAAATCAAATGGGAGGCCAAGCTCCTCTGCGGCCCTATCTGTGGCACGGTATAGAAACGCCGCAGCATGGGCGACTTCATGTTGAGGTACGAGTCGCATAAGGGAATCTGTGTTATTTAGAACTGAGCAGGCTGTAGCTGGAAACCTTCTTCGATGAAGACACTCTAAACTTAGCAAGCCTCTACCCCCTTCATCTCGAGGGAGATATATCCGAGGTACGGAAGATCTAGGATGAAGACTTCGATGGATTGTCATCATCTTGCGTGTGCTTCGGTCAAGTTGCTTCAACTTATCGACGATCCATTTTAATGCACCAAACCCCAATACCAAGATGTTGAATGGTATTTCCGCCTATGAATTGAACATCCTGCTCGTCACGCGAATATGTAGTTTCTAGTCTTCCTTGGTGTAAGTGGACGCAGGCACACTTATCCACCCCGAAGCTCATGCCAAAAGCTTTAGAATACCTATTTACCGCCTCTACAAGGATGTTAAAGTCCTCTTTCGAGGAAGCAATGAGTTTAAGGCCGTCCATGTACAAAAGGTGGTTGACCTTGTATTCTCTTCTGTTCGGCGGGCCACATAGGTATCCAGAGTTTTCGCCTCGGAGCACAATAGATAGAGGCGAGAGGAAGATGCAGAAAAGTATCGGACTGAGAGAGTCTTTGAAAGACCCCCCTCTTATATGTGACATAGCTTGTAGTCACTTGTCTTTTGTCAGATGTTATGACAAATCTTGTCTGCCACAAGAGCATAAGCTCTTAAATGCATCTTAATATTTTTTGGATGCACCTCCATTCACTCAAGGAGCTTAATAAGTAGCTCATGGTTCGTGTTATCGAATGCCTTACGGTAGTCAATCCAAGCCATGGACAGATTGCGTCGATACCTGATCGAGTCCTGGGTGATATATCTGTCTATTAACAGGTTCTCCCTGCAACCTGCCAGCCCTCTCTTGCATCCACATTGTTCTACTATTGCACTCCATACCGGTTCGATAGATGATAATATCCTCTCTTTGAGGATACCAGTGAATAGCTTGTAGCTGGTGTTTAAACAAGCTATGGGCCTGTAATTCTTTGAAATTGACAAATCTCCGGTTTTAGAGATCAATACCGTGCGTCCTTCCACTAGCCACTGCCGGACGGGTTGTTCTCGTTTAAGAAAGTAGTAAATATACTAGCTAGATGTTGGTGCGTAGAAGTAAACTTCTTCCACCATAAGTTTCCGATTTTATCTGGCCCTGGCGCTGAAAAGTTCTTAGTTCTAGCGATAACTTTTTTCATTTCTTCAGCAGTAATTAGTTGCTTATACTTGCCATATACTGGCTCCCAGAAGACTTGAATCTCTTCTCGACTAGGCGGATTTTTAACGGCACGTGACACTTTATTGAACAGACGGGAAGGATGAGTAGAAAAGGTGGAATTTTCCTGAATCCACTCAACTTGCCGTTCAAGGCGCTGTTTCACTGTTGAAAGAGATCTTATTTTTTTCGTCCAGTGCTGCTTGATGGTGAACAGTTTACACTTGTTCAGCGTGTGATTTGCTTTCCTTAAGTTTCGAGCAAGTGGTCTAACTTTTGGAGTGAATTTTTTATTTGGTGTTATGTAGCTAATCACGCTCTAAACATTTGATGCATTCCGTATCGCCGTTTCAATTTTGAACTGAAACTGTGCAATACGCTCGCGAGTCTTACTCAGACGTATATTGAACCAACGGTCATGTAACCTCTTCATGAATCCTCTTCGCGCGGGTGAGCTTCTTCGTCAACAGGTAAGGATGTCCCTCCTGAGTTGGTCCGACCATTTAAATCGATGTTCTCGCGTTTGTCCGGGGCCATTGCCTGTTCGTCGCCTCGGTGCGTTCCTATTGCCACTCCCAACTGAACCATGGCCTCCATCCGAGAGAGGCCTGTTGCGGGTGGCACTGCGCGATACTTGTGTTGTAACCGCATAATTCGTTGCACTGGGGAGTTAGCCCAAAGCAACGTTATTATTTTTTTTTAATCTTGTTCTCGGGTGAACCCGGTTTTTCATCATAGCCACGGACTAAGTCAAGTGACTGATGTAAGTGATGTATAAGGATGTTAGAAGTGGATATAATAGGATGTCTGAAATCTTCTGCGATGATGTTGCAGGTACAAAATTGGAAGTATAGTGTATTTTGCAGTTCATCTTTTAACGCTGTTATCCTTACACAGCAGCCGCGAGCGTTGGAGGTAACAACAGTTGCATCTGGATGCTTTCTCAGAGCTACCATCTGCCACTCCACAGGTTTTCAGTCACTTGCTTCCTGATGGCCCAGAAAGTTTCGTATAATGCAACAGGAGTTAACTAAAACCCCCTTCTGAGCTGCTGCCAGTACCCTACTGACTTCTAAATGTTCATGATGTCCAGTGCATCTTGCGTACACATTGCCTGTAGCCGAAATTACAATACGAAGAATAGATACATGTTTAACATTCCTCCATATTGTCTTCACTTCATGCCTTAGCTCGCTATACTTATGAATCTTGGTTGTATAGGTTGCCTGCAAATTTCGGTTAAGTCGACAAGCAATGCCGATGATCTAGACTCTTCCACCCTTTTTTTCTCATATCACGATGTCGGGTCGATTGGCTCGGTTGTAATGATCAGTCTGGATAGTAACATCCCAATATAAGATGTAATCTTCGTTTTCTGAAAGGAGCATCGGAATGTATCTATAGAAAGGCATCCATTATGTTCAGAGTCCTAGGCTTAGGGCAAGTTGTTGATGTATAATGCTCGCCACATCATTATGCCTGTGCGTATATTCTCTTTGAGCCATTACGCGACAAC
>CAKNXH010057649.1:61228-82923 GCA_932178445.1 Andricus quercusramuli | reverse complement strand
GATCATTTCTGGTGCTGACAACCGGTCCTGAATCGCAATGACGAATCCTTCCGTTTCTGGATACAGGGCACCCGTTCTCAGCCAAATATTGGATGCCTCACTATCCACTTCATACTGATCTAACGCTTTGGGTTGTTCGCCGTGGATGGCTTTCTGTTTCCATTGAGATTATAATTCCTCTATGGTTTCTGTCCTGATATTCAAGGCCTCCTATGAGGACAAATTCAAGGGCGTGTAGTCAAGATCCGCTTTACAGATCGTGTTGTAAAGCGTAACATCTCGCTTGCTGTACAAATAGTCTCGCAACTGTATAACTTGTGACTCACACAGTTTCCTGACATCTACAATGCCCCTACCCCCTCTACGTCCTGGTAGAACTTTCCTTTAAATCGCCGAATTACTGTGGTGCATTCGGTGTTTCGTCATTTCTACGCGGATGATTCTGTTTAATCGTTCAAGGTCGGTGTTTGAACATTTTATGAGCCCAAAGGAGTACGCGAGGACAGGGATGGCATAGGTGTTGATTGCCCTGATCTTCTTTGCCGAGCTAACCCTCAAAGTTATCCCTGGGGTCTTTCATGCAAAAATATTCAAAATCCTTGTTACAATAAATAAATTTTTTCTGGGGTCTTCAGCGACCACCCTCATTATTTATGTTATCACAGAGAGGGGATAACTTTAAGGGTTAAGAGAACTCTTTAGAACCAATCTGAGTCTTGTAGTGAAGGCATTCGTTAGGCTTTTCTGAACTATCGTATGCTGAATACCCTTGGATTCGAGAATACCCAGGTATATATATATGACTCGCCCCCAGCCATTGCCTCGATGTCTTTCTCGAAATCGTTCTCTTGTTCTACGGTCCCTAATTTTCCTCGTGTTCAATGCACTGTTCTGCATTTATCTACTCCAAACTCCATGAGACATGCTATTCAGTGTTTTGCTCAGTGGGTTCAACGCTAAACAGAACCATGATGCACTGAAGGAGTCTCCTTGGAATCTACCCGTCGTAATGCGTATTGATGTAGTTATCCTTCGTTGCACATGATCAAAATGCTTGATTATTGTACCCCAAAGCATCATCGCGCGACTTAGGAAGTCAATGATGCGAGGACAAATTTTGTATACTTTTAAGACTTCAAGCAAATAGTCATGTGGTACGGACGGAAACGCTTGCTTGTAGTCAATGTATGCCATGTGCAAGTTCCTTTGGTGTTTACGAGCCTGCGTCATGGCAACAGCGTCTATGGTGACTAGATCTTTACTGCCTTGGGAGTTTTTACATCTTTTTTGTTCTTCTGTAAGGATGTCATTCTCGTCGCAGTGAGAATATACCTTATCTGTTATGATAGCTGTAAGACATTTATATATTTTTGGAAGACAGGCTATCGGTCGAAATTCAGATGGATTTTGAGCGTCTGGTTTTCTAGGCAACATATACGTAGTACCCTGCAGCATAAAGCCTGGCATCAGATCTGGATGTTCGATGATCTTCTGAAAACACCGTACCAACGCAGGATGCACACTAGTCAGGTACTTGTACCAGAAATTGTGCACCATGTCCGGACTTGGAGCTTTCCAGTTACTTGCTTTTTTCAATACCGCTGAAACATCGAATGCTGTGATGTTAGTCAGCTCCATTTCAGGGTTATTGCTTGCTCTTGCTTTCTCTAGTTGGAACCACGCAGTGTCCAAATTTCTTCTCTTAGTTTTTCCCCAAACATCTGACCAGTAGTTAGTCATGTCTTCCAATTGAGGGACTTCGGTGTCTTGTTGGTTATTTTGCTTTGCACTCAGTTCACGATAGAACGTTCTTTCATCTGCCTGAAAGGTTCGATTTTGTTGCCTTCTTGCACTACTTTTCTTGTACCGACGCAGTCTAGCAGTGAGAACATTAAGTCTCTGCCGTTGGGAGTCTATAATCTCATCCAATATTGCTGGTGTTAATGTCTCGATGTACCGAGGGTGGCTGATTTTAGCAACATGGTGTATCAGCTTTCTGGCACGATTTCCTTTCTTATATTGGGTCAGTCAACCCAATTTGCACCTTACTTTGCTGACATCCATATCCAACCTGATCTTCCATGGTGGATCTCGCTCCCTTCCTGGGACAAAGACTGCATTTATAGGCCTAGTTAGATTCTGGCACTGGTTGTATTGGGCCATCTACCTCCGGAGGATGTGGTAGATGTGGTAGACCTCAATTGCGGCAAATTTCGTTCTAACATTTTTTCCTTTTTTGCGTGAGGTTTCAAACTTCGCACTTTCATAATAGAGACGCACCAGTTCCTCATTCATTGTTGTATCCCACTTGATGCTCTCCCTCGGTATTTCCGTTGAAGTGGTTGGCTGCAAATAGCTAACGCTAGCCAAAGCATCCTCAGCAGACACAGTTGATGTTTCACTGCTTACCGTATATCGCCGGTGTTCTTGCTGGCCAGCTGTTTGATTAGTGAGATCTGCCTGATCATCTTACAGCTGACCGTCACCATTGTCCCGCATGCTGTGGCCCCCAGTGGTGGCTCCAGGGTCACCCCAACGATTCTCGGGTAGCGACAAGCGTTTCAAAATTGTTAACCTTCCGGCGGGCGCGTGGCCGCACTGCGTGCGGCACAATCAGCATTGTTTGAATTTCGGTGCGAAGAGAAGGGGTAAATGACTTGAGGGCAAGATGTAATCCTAGTTCACACTATTTTCGATAGATTCGCATGCAGAGGACTCACCAAAAAAATTGCTGTCAGTCGCATTCCGTCTGTCAAAGTCAGCAGTCGAGATCCGCCGCACGGAGTGAAGCGCGCGCCTGGTCTCGTGCCTACCTCCAGCGCACGTACTGAGGTGCGCGTTTATGTTAAATGTTAAGTGTTTATTGCGAATCCAATGTTTCCAAATAACTTGCGATTTATTCAGAATAGTGTTTTTCTTCGAAATAATCCCTTAATATATGAATAAACGCGTCTTTTGTCTGAATAAATCGATTATTTGATCTGCCGCACGGAGTGCGGCGCGCGCCCGCTCGCTTGGCTCCACAAGGCGCGCCCGCCAGAAGGTTAAAAGACTCTACATTATTATTTATGGGTTTTAGTGTTCCTCCTATTCACTTTCCTCTTCATTCTCTGCCTGTCTGGCATGGGAAACCCTGTCAGTAGCAATGATACAGCCAACATAGCCGTCCAATTCATGAGAGGAAAGCTCAAGCCCTACCGCTAGGAAAACGGGAGAACACCTTCGGTAGGGGTTATTATTATTATTATTTATTATTATTTATTATTATTTATTATTATTTATTATTATTTATTATTATTTATTATTATTATTATCGAATTAGATTTCTTCATTACTAAATGTTGATTTATGACTTACATAAATTCAATATTATATGAGGATGGTGAGTTGTCAAGCTTAGCGCAGAGGGCAGCAACGAGAGTGGCGATAAATCTAGTATGTTGAAACAAGGCATTACTTACAGTTTCCACATCCTCTATTCATTCTCGTTCTTCTACATACTTTTTAATAGTTTATTTAACTTGATTTAGGATAACTCAAGATTCAATACGGAAAACGTGATTACAAATACAAGAAAAAGCAGCGTATGGTGCATGCACATGCTTCACTCATATTATTATTTATCCTTTCTTTTCTTCACCATAAGAAGGTGTTTCGTGGACTTTCTTTAAACTGCTTCTTCTTTATTTAAACCATTGACGATTATGCTTAAAAAATTAGATGATGTCATAAATGTTAGTTTGAATAGAAAAACTTCTTTTCTTTTGTAATGTAATCGACATTCACATTTTTACAATATTCATGTAACTCCTCCAAATTGACATAACAGCTCTCGTTCTAGCACTTATTTGGATGCTTCTTTTTCTTGGCTGGATTTATGCTCTCTATGGTATATTCATCATTTTTATTTTGTACGTGTGATATAATAAGAGTAAAATATTTTTAAAAAATAAGTAATTTCATTGATTATACAATTTTCGCTGAAAAGCCATTATCGAACAAACTTTAATAAATACTTTAATTCATATTTCTTCCAGTAGTGTCAATTGAGCAAGCTCTTCCAATACACCGAACACATATTAAATAATTATGAATTATTATATATGCTCAGATTATTATTATTATCAAACTACATGTAGAATGTTTTTGAAACTCTTTCTAGAAAAGCTGCTTAGACAAATTTGGCACTTACAATTGCGCAATATTATTTTGTGACCAGCTGTGGAATGGGTTTGATACCGGTAAAGTAGAGATGCATCTTCCTCAGTAACCCTCTTGTATTATTAGTCCAATATCCCGCATCTAGATATATAGATTTGGCTCAGTGGCCGTCTCGTAAAGGTGGTTCAGTCCCCCTGCTCAGTACCTTTCTAGCACCAATGTTGATAAGGTAGGAATTTGTTCTAGACTGCAGAATATTCTTCACGAGTTAAATGCGCACTACATATATAAAGATAGGAATTTTTAGTTGAAAGTGTTATCTATAAGGAAATAATAAATCAAATTTATATAGACAAAACAGGATGTCATACATAGCCCTCCATATTAAATTTCATCTTTACACCTGCAATACATCATCCTTGTTTTTCTCATGATATAACCTTGAAAGTATTTACACGAAATGTTTAATTGAGATAAGAAATAACGTTGAAGCTGTTTACATGAATTCGATTCTTATAATTGCACAATATTATTCTATGATGTCATCATGACCATCCGAGTATACATATTCAGAGTCCATATTGTAAAAGTGGCTCAACAGTGAAATCCAAAGTCCGTCTTATAATGCGTATCCAGATTTCATTTTACTTTTTGGTTCAGAACCAAGCAGCATTACTCATCTACTAATACAGTAGCTTTAGTGTATGATTGAAAATTTCGAAATATTTTATATTTTTTTTGTATTCAGCTTATTTTTTTATAAAATTTATTTTAAATTTTTAACGTGTAATAGGCAAAACTGGCCTTTCAAATAAGATATGAAAAAGGTGCCTAAAACGACCATATATCTGTGAATAAAAAAGGTATGTGATTTCATATCAGGTGTTTTTTTTTTTACATAGCATAAGATGCGATAATTGTCGGGCAATGCACCTTCAATGTGTATGTGTTAAAGCACGTGTGAAAAAGCCTACAATAAAATGCATTCTGTATTATCTCTCTTTCGAGTCTCCAAATTGAAAAAGAAGTGATTTCTAGAGAACGAAAGCAAGGAGAAATAAATGTATGCAGACTTAGATGGTCAGCGCATCAAATGTTTTCTAAAATCAAAACGTTGAAACAAATCTGAATATTATCTCGAGTCCTAGCTCACTACTTAATACCAGAATGAAGCGATAAGAATCCCCCGAGTATGTGGTCTACCATGAGGAATGCTTTATTATTTCTTTAGATGTCTTTCTTGCCTATATTATTAAAATCTTTTTTAATTTCAATTTTAATAGTGTATTTCTCTTTATCTTTAAATTCTAGAATATCCTACATTATAATCGACACATTTGGGATATCATTTTTTTTCAACGCAAAATCTAATGCGTCATTGAAAATAACCTTGAACTTGTGTACCGAAATGCTTTTCAGAAATTGCGCAGTATAATTTGATGACATCATCAAGAATTTTCCCAAATAGTTATATATCTACATCTTTATCTTTGAGTTATAGAAGGTTCTAGACTGCACAAGAATGTTTTTCACGAATTATTTGCGCACTAAATAAAGACAGTTATTTTTAGTTAAGGCAGGGATTTACTTTCTCCGCGCGAAAAAAATGCGATGTTTTTGTAATTTTTTTTTAAACATGAAGAAAGATATTGATGTGGGGTTTGTTGTACCTAATGAATATACTCTTAAATTACATTAAAAAGTTTTCTTTAGTTTATTTTATGCGCTCTAAATATATTTAAATGGCACTTGCCGAAACTACCGAATCGATTGGTCTAAAATTTATACCACATATTCTATACATATACATCAACCGGTGGTAGGAGGTTTTTTCATTTACATGCAAAGAAAACAAAATGGCGGCAATTTAAAAAAAAAATCTCATTTTTTTTGCTTTTTCTTTGCAAAAAAATAATATTCAAAATAATTTTTTTATATAAATCTGCTACCACCGGTTGATGTATATGCATAGAATATGTGGTATAAATTTCAGACCAATCGATTCGTTAGTTTCGGAGATTTTTTCAGCAAGCGGTAAAAACGTGGTTTTGAGGCAAGTGCCATTTAAATATATATAGAGCGCATAAAATAAACTAAAGAAAAATTTTTTATGTAATTTAAGAGTATATTTATTAGGCACAACAAACCCTACATCAATATCTTTCTTCATGTCTTAAAAAAAAATTACAAAAAAATCGCATTTTTTTTTGCGCGAAGAAAGTAGAACCCTGCCTTAAATATGTTATCTGTAAGGAAGCAATAAATCAAATCTAGTTGGCCAACACAGGATGTCATACATTGCCCTTCATATCAAATTTCATCTGTACACCTGTATCTTTCGTGCATCAAATAAAGGCAGGAATTTTTTTATTATATTTTTATCTATCAGGAAGCCATAAATCATCCTCTTTTTTTCCCCACAAGTATATGTCGTGGTAGAAATTGCCAGGACAAAGCAAAATATAAACTTGAAAGTATTTACGTGACATGCTTTAGATAAGAGGTAACCTTGAAGCTTTTTGTATGAATTCGACTAGCACAATTGCGCAATATTATTTTATGACATCAGCTGTAGAATGTTCTCGATGTCGGTAAAGTATGTCCAGGTCCCCTCTTGTATCAATGTCGGTAAGGTAGGAATGCATGATGACGTCATCAGGACCCTCGAGAATGTTCTAGAAACTTAGCACGGACATGATCCACTTTTCTAGAATACTTCAGCGTGGGCACGAACCACTACAGGTTAGAAGCTTCTCGATGTCGGTAAGGTAGGAATCTTGGTCCCGGACCGGCCTAACTCATCTACTACGGTACACTTAATGCTTCAAATGTAAGAGTAATGTCTTAATGTTTTTGGCTTTCGTCATTAATGTTCTAAGAGGTGGGTATTGAATTAAAAATTGATTCTCCATTATACTGAGTTCGTGATGTTTTCTCAAACTGATTTTGGTAATTTTTCGATTTTTCTGTTTTCTAACTGGGACTCGATATAAACTTGAAGTGAATATAGTGCTGATTAAACAGGTATTATTTTCCCAGATCTTTATAATTTATAATTCACTTTAAAAATAACTGGAATTTGTAGCAGAACTTGAATCGTACATACAGTTGGATGATTCAAAAGATGAAAATTATATAAATATATTTCTGTTCTCCTCACGAAGAAAAATAGGTAATAAAGCAGACTATCTAGATATTACCATTTAATATCTTAGCGATTTAACTAGGGTTCAGAAATCTAAATATTGAAGTATAGGATCCTTAGATATCAAAAATAAGATTTTAACTGACAATATCCAAGATATTAAAGGGAAGAATCTAAGATATTCAAAAAATATTTGTTAATTGTGCAAAAATTACCTGTAAAGCATGCCTATTTATGTAAAATCCTCAAGGGTTTTATATCGTAGTCCTCTGTTTTTGATATCCCAATCCTCAAGCATTCGCCCTTTTTATTATTATCCAAGGCTAACATAAGTGATGCCTGTAGCGCCGAGTCCTCATTTTCCTGAGAAAATTATGATGTCGTATTCAAAAACACTTAATCTGTTTTCCACCATAACTTTTAACCCAATATTTATACGGAAAACCACAACATACACGATGAATGCTCAAGATACGGACAAAGCGGGGTTAAAATCTTTTGTCGTCACGTCACACGGCAACGACATTGCTCCAACAAAATTTCGCTTTATTAATATCTTGGATATTAAGGGTTAATATCACACATTTTATACTTACAATATAAACAGATATTGCCCTTTACTATCTTGTATATTGAATAAAAGATATTAGATATTATGCCGTAATATCCATATAATTTGGTTAAATATCAAAGCTTTTAATATCTACATGGAGTGGAAGCTTCTAATGTGTCCATTAAGGGTTTACATTGTTTTTGTATCTCTTTCCTAATTCTCCACACACCCCCCACACACTTACTTGGTGGTGGGAGGGGGACCTACAGTTTAAGGTGGGTTCCGAACCACCAAGAGCAACAGCCTTAAGTACTTAGAGAACCTTTTTCTCTAGAGGTACCGGTCCCACGACTCTCCGGAGATGAACAACTCCCTTCCTAGGCAAGTGTTCACCGCATGGGCCACCGAGACTCTTCCAGAGTGCGAGGCGGGAATCGAACCCGCAAGCCGACGGAGTGGGTCCAAAGCCTATGCCTTAACCCCCATGACCATCGTCCCACTCTTTTAATATCTACATTTCAATGCCTATTTTTCTCCGTGCTGACATTTGTACCAATCAACCATTTGTGTTTGAGAAATACGCAAGGAGATCCAAGCGGAGTCGAATTTTATATTGCGAAAAACATGCGTGCATTAGAAATATAGACACATTTCTTTTAATATAGGTTTCTGTACGTCCTTCGTATTGGATAAATTTGCAAAGCGACGAAAGCGAATACGAATTTCAGCTTGCGAGAAAGTGGCGCTAGAGTAGATACATACAAATTTGCTCTTATCTTCGTATCTTCATACCTATTGTATCAAATAAATACGCTGTACTTCAAAAGAAATACTTCGAATAATTTGGTTATAACCTTTATTTCTCAATTTTTTATAAAACACCACGACCTGCATTTGTCTGACAATGAAATTTTTATTTAATACACATTTTTTCAAACACAATGGAATAGACTTCAAATTGATAAAATACCATCCACATTTAATGGCAAAAATAATTCAGAAATTGTGTAATTCGTGAAAATAATAAAAATATCCTTATATTTGAAGCATGACATTTACCGTTTGCGCACTCTTGATGCATTATTGTTAATCAGCGAAAAAAGTTAGCCCAAATTAAACAAAAAAATCATCGCAATATGTTTCTTCGTTCACGAGATTTTTGCAGCTTTGAAGACGGTAATTCACTTCGAGCGCGAATGCCTCGCACGTAGAAGCTGCTTCCTCCACTCCGCCGTCACGCAATGAGTTGCATGTTGTCCGCAAATTCACCGTGATGGCAAACACTCAATTCTAAAATGAAAATTCAGATCATTCTTCTGAAATTAGTTAAAGTCTTCATCAACATTTTCTTAAAAATGTGAGCTCTCTACCTTCAAAATTGCACCTGCAGTAATTGTTACAAAACAAAAGATAACTGATCATGGACTGAAACCGCAATTTCGTGAGACTGATATCAAGCAAGTTATTCTATTTGTTTATAAGAACAAACTGCCTTTTTCTTCTTTCAGCCGTTTTTGACCAACTTCAATCAGGAAAAAAAATCTGAGTATTGCTTTGGCTACAGAAGATGTTGGGGATTAAAATTCTGCACATTGCTTTTAAACATTTTTTTCAAAATTTCAGCACCTGAAAAAACAGACAATCTGTGAACAACAAACAGATTGCCTGCCAAAGTATTTAATACTTTAGGCTGAATTTTTTTATAAGCTTTCACCCCAAAAAAATACATATTTTCACAGATTTTGAAGGACCTGCGCGCATTATTGACAAAATTAGAAAGTGGCCACTTTCTATAGTATTGATTTTTTTCCAAGGAAACAAATTAATCGATCTCGAAGTTCGACTAACCAAATTGTACATCTTTTTAATATCTTACATTCATAATTAAACTTTTTCCCCTGCAGATTCATATCTTGGTTGCAATCTTGAAAAACATGATTTCACAAGCTTTGAACAGTGCGTGCTTTTTCTCGGACTCGAGTTGCTTGTTAAAAACATACTGGCCTTTATCCCAGGCATCAACATTACACAAATATCACTATCGCTTCCACTTTAGAATTGTGGCACCAAAATACTCTATTTCATGCTTCACTGACTGGCCTATTTAACAGCGTGAGTGACCCGTGTATAGACCTTTGTTTCACCAGGGTTTTAAAATAAAAAGGCGTTTTCTCAAATATTTTTTTGTTATTCAGAGGAGGTGAGAATGCATCTACGCACTGAGTGTGGGACTCGACCTAAAAACGGTAATACCCACTAAACTCACCTCCTCTTCCCGCCAACCCATGTCCTCGGAACCGCTTATCGCATTACTTCAAGGACATAGGGGTAAGGCCACTAAGTCGTGCTTCGACTTCCATCTTGGAGAGCCAGCTTGGCATTTCGACCCTTCTCACCCAACCAAGATTCACGCATCGTCCTCAGCAGTGCGGTGGTACCGTACAACGGGCTCGTCGGCTTTCGGTATCCTGGTTGGGTGTAATCTGCTATTTGCGTCGTTCATCCGGCTTCTTCACAGAGGCGGCCTCCCTGAACGACGCGCACCGCATTGTCCCCGGCAGATGATCGGTTCGGGGCTTCTCTTCTTTAGCGGCGCAGAGGTAGCACTGCGGCGTACTTTCGCACGCCGCAGCCCTATGGCCCTCTTTGCCGCACCTCCAGCAGGCCTGGGTCCGGTCTGGACCCCTGCATCCCGCCGCCATATGGCCAAAGCCCAGGCAGCGGAAACACCCTATAGACGTCGTCTTCCTCCGCACACGACAGGACACCCACCCCACTTTGAGGTGTCCCGTGCGGAGGAGTCTTGCCGCCAGATCCTCCTTCATTTCGACAAAGGCCCTCAGATTACCTCTGAAGGCCCTCTTTGTCATGTTCACCTTCAAGTCTCCAGCCGCTGCCCTTCCGAAATGTTTTCGGACCGCAGCCTCCACATCCTCCTCATCTGTGATCAAGTCTAGGTCTTCAATGCGGAGAACGAGTTCACGCACGTTTCCCCCATTTCCCATATCCTCCTTGACGGCCGCGGATAGCTTTGATGCGCCATCCGCAGCCGGCCCCACCTCCACAAGAACCTCTCCCCTTCGGGTCTGCCTGACACCCCTGATATTTACACCAAGGATGTCCGGCTTCACCTTTTGTTTGAGGTTCCTGAGGACCTCCGCATAGCTGGAACCCTCGGCAGGTTTTATAATAACAGTTATAATATCAGTTAGATTTATTCATTTTTTTTTCAAACGTTTATTTGGATTCACACATGTTTTACAATAAAAAGTAGTGTAATTTGATTGATTACTATTACAAATTCGTAGAAAATATAATTATTCTGGTAATAAGTATTTTACTTCTGCTGCCACATAAGAAGAAAGCATACTTGTCATTTCCAAAAACACTAAATAAAAGTATAAATCAACAAATGATTTTGGTAATTGTTCTTTGACTTGCTCACTGAAATATTTGTATTTAACAGCAATAATCTGACGAATAAGCATTTCATTAGGCGATTGAATCTTCTCTGTTAAAATATACTTATAGGTCTCATGCTATAAGAAGTTTAAAACACTTTTCGACATCAGCAGCTTGCGTTTGTAGTCGCTATAAACGTTCATTGACATAGGCAACAATCTGCTTCAGCCCATCAAAATTAGTTTTCTGCATCACTGTAGTAGGTCTGTATTCCTTGGTCCGTTTTTTTTCACCATCCCCAGTGGTGGTTTCCTCTTTATCTCCAGGAATGTCAAACACGATTGCCTTACTGCCATTGGAGGTGGTAAAGCCAATGTTGAATTTCCCCAACTCCACAGGTTTCATGTAACCGTAACCCGTTTCGAAGAAGGTTGATATATAGTTGATGTTATTTATGAAGCATGCCCAAGATGCCAAGTCAAGAGAGATTCCCTTCGAAGTCGAATTGACCAGTTTTATGACAGGTTCGATGTTTCCATTAGGCTGCAGCTCGAGTCCCGTGAAAAGCTGCTATGTATAGGAGTTATTCAGCGTGTACACTGAAGCCATTAGTAGGTGCTTAACAGACTTGCGTGCGACCTCGCCAGCAGGTACCTCAGGTAAACGACGTTTCACTGCAGACCCTACGCTTGCTGTGTCCATTGGGCCTGTATATGAATCCATGGCTGAGGTGACGTGCGCATCGGCAGTAGCAGCGTTAGGTGTTTTGTTCTCAGACATGTTGTAAAGTTTGGTCTCAGGATTGAAACTAGACTGAATGCTGAGTAGAGCTCTCGCCTGCTTGTATACATCTCTGAACCTTTGTTTCGCCCCACCATATGGAGCGATGGCGCGTACAGGCTAAACCGGTTTCTCCCACTAGTAGAAAGAATTCTCGTTGGAAAAATCTAAAAACTTGACACGAAAGTAGTAAAAAATAACAATGGGATCTCTGTTGTTTATTCATTCCAGGAAAACCTCTCCAAAAATGTAGGCAAAGGTTTCTAAATTCTGTGTAAAGTGCCTAGGTTTTCTCTTCTTACGTGAAAAGGGGCCCTTGAACTGCCACAAAAAGGGTGGATTTATGTACTTCTTCCGTGAAGAGTATATTTGAAAATTTAATAAATAATCAAGCATGTCTACGTGAAAAAACTTTTTCTTTAAAATTGCAGGTGCCAGTCGTAAATTAGAGAATCGAGGATCGTCCTGTTAAAATACCCGTGACTAATATTTAAAAGGTTGTGAATTTCTCATTTTGAAATGTGATTTATAACTATGAGCACATGTACTGGAGGTGAAAACCTTTTTGCGAGGAATCAGCCGTGTTAATCAGGTGGCGACGTAACCATTTTTTTTTATTTTTCCGCGTAGAGTGGTGGCTGTTGTCAAGATTTACGATGTCAATGTCTACTTTTGTCCAAAGAAACATTGCTCGTAACTCTTTTTCTACTTCCTGTCTGCAATACCCTAAACCAGTGACATGTATTGTTGAGCGTAACGAATATTTAAAAGGTTTGGGAGCTTACTTAGTTTAGTGAAATAGTGCCACAATCTCTCTTTTCTGCAGCGTGGCTTGAGTTTTGAAGTTTTTTATTCTTGGTCGTAAATTTTGCTCTTTTTTACACTGCAGGCTAATTCCAAAGGATTGTAAGGTGAAAATCTACGTTTCCTTTTAAAAAAACTTAGCGAAGAACCGCTTTGAACCCATCACGGTAATCGACTGGCAAACATGTGACTCGGTGTACCTGACGTTTCGGTAAATCTTTACGATTTTGACAGGTTTTTTTCACAGTTTCCAGGAAAGTCTATCGATGTCGGAGGGGTCTGAAATTTTCCTGGAGAATGGGGGTGGGTAATGGGTTTGGGATGGGTTTTCTTTTTCCATAAATACTGGTGATCGTCGTGTAGATGGTCAGTATTGTTTCATCATATCACGCTCGCAGGAGTTCCGCACTATTCTCGATGTTGTGTCCGGAAAATTGGAGAAACGCAACGTATTGAAAATTTTCCGCTATATTTTCAAAAAGTGCAGTCCAAACAAAGTGTCAACGTGTTCATTATTTTTAGAAAATCGAGACACTGCGTATCGCGCAGAGATGTCTGAGAAAAAAGTTTAAAGAAGTAGATTCACGAATTCTTGCGAAAATAAACGGTAAGAATTTTTTCATAAAAAATAACACAGTGAAGTGTAGTGATAGTTGTTTTAGCATTATAAATAATTATTTTGTGCTGTGCAGCCCGGAATTTCGATAGAGACAACCGGATCGATGAGTACGGGTCGATTTTATCCGACGACTGTATGGATGGGAGTCATGAAGCCCGATTTGAATGGAGAGAATGGCCCCAATGACGTCGAGGCAGAGGATGAGGATGAGGATAGCGGTGGAGATGAGGATGTGAATTGTAAGTTTTAACCATAATTTACCACTTTTTTACCACTCTTGTTAAATTATTTATTCATTTTTATTATGAGTAGGCAATATTATTGATTATTTTTAATATTTTATTCAGTTTAATTTGATTTTTTATTTTCGGAAATAACTAATAAATGAATAAATAAATGAAAATGAATAATAATTAGGTAATAATTTGAAAAATTGAGAAAAAATTTTGATTTAATATCTTTTATAAATTTTTAATATTATTAATGATTTATGATTATTTTTTTTTTTAATCTTGTTCTCGGGTGAACCCGGTTTTTCATCATAGTCACGGACTAAGTCAAGTGACTGATGTATAATGATGTTAGAAGTTCATATAATACGATGTCTGAAATCTTCAGCGCTGATGTTGTAGGTACAAAATTTGGAGCATGGTGTAGTTTGCAGTTTGTATTCACCGCTGTTATCCTTACACAGCGGCCGTGACTGTTGAAGGTGACAACAGTCCCTCTGGATGCTTTCTTAGAGCTACCATGTATCACACCACAGATTCTTAGTCACTTGCTTCCTGATGGTCTAGGAAGTTTCTCACAATGCGACAGGTGTTTAATAAATCCGTCTTCTGAACTGCCACCAGTAACCTACTGACTCCTAAATGTTCAAGATGTTCAGTGCATCTTGCGTGCACATTGCCTGTAGCCGAAATCACAATAGGATGAATAGATGCATGTTTCACATTCCTCCATATTGCCTTTACTTCATGCCTTAGCTTGCTATACTTATGAATCTTGGTTGTATAGGTTGCCTGCACATTTCGGTTAACCGGACAAGCAATGTCAATGATGTAGTCTTTTCCAACTTTTTTCTCTCGCGTCACGATGTCCGGTCGATTGGCTCGGATGTAATGATCCGTCTGGATACTCACATCCCAATATAAGATGTAATCTTCATTTTCTAAAACGGACATTGGAATGTATCTATAGAAAGGCATCCATTCTGTTAAGATTCCTAGGTTTAGGGCAAGTTGTTGATGTACAATGCCCGCCACATCATTATGTCTGTGCGTATATTCTCTTGGAGCCATTACGCGACAACCATCAATAATGTGCTCGATGAATTCGTTGGTATCTCCACATAATCGGCAATGACGAATCCTTCCGTTTCTGGATACAGGACTCCATTTCTCAGCCAAATATTGGATGCCTCACTATCCACTTCATATTGATCTAACGTTTTGGGGTGTTCGCCGTGGGGTGTTCGCCGTCGATGGCTTTCTGTCTCCATTGCGTTTCTAATTCTTCTATGGTTTCTGCCCTGATATTCAAGGCCTCCTCTGAGGACAAATTCAAGGGCATGTAGTCAAGATCCGCTTTACAGATGGTGTTGTAAAGCGTAACATCTCGCTTGCTGTTAAAATAGTCTCGCAACTGTGTAACTTGTGACTCACACAGTTTTCTGACATCTACAATGCCTCTGCCCCCTCTATGTCGTGGTAGAACTACCCTTTCAATCACCAAATTACTGTGGTGCATTCGGTGTTTCGTCATTTCTACGCGGATGATTCTGTTTAATCGTTCGAGGTCAGTATTTGACCATTTGATGAGCCCAAAGGAATACGTGAGAACAGGGATGGCATAGGTGTTGATTGCCCTGATCTTGTTTGCCGAGTTAAGAGAACTCTTCAGAACCAATCTGAGTCTTGTAGTGAAGGCAGTCGTTAGGCTTTTCTTAACTATCGTATGCTGAATACCCTTAGATTCGGGAATACCCAAGTATTTATATGACTCGCCCTCAGCCATTGCCTCGATGTCATTCCCGAAATCTTTCTCTATCTCTGCGGTCCCTAATTCGCCTCTGGTTAAATGCACTGTTCGGCATTTATCTAGTCCAAAATTCATGTTGATATCATTGGAAAACTGCTTTCTAACATCAATCACTTGCTGCAGTTTCTCGTCCGAACTAGCGTATAGCTTCAGGTCATCCATGTATAGAAGATGGGTCACTTGATGACCATCCTCATTATCATTTACTCGGGACCCATGAGACATGCTATTTAAAGTTTTGCTCAGTGGGTTCAACGCTGAACAGAACCATAATGCACTGAAGGAGTCTCCTTGGAATATACCCGTCGTAATGCGTATTGATCTAGTTATCCTTTGTTGTCCATGATCAAAATACTTTATTCTTGTACCCCAAAGCATCATCGCGCGACTTAGGAAGTCAATGATGCGTGGACAAATATTGTATACTTTTAAGACTTCAAGCAAATTGTCATGTGGTACGGAAGGAAACGGTTGCTTGTAGTCAATGTGTGCCATGTGCAAGTTCCTTTGGTGTTTACGAGCTTGCGTCATGGCAACAGCGTCTATGGTGACTAGATCTTCACTGCCTCGGGAGTTTTTACAACATCCTTTTTGTTCTTCTGTAAGGATGTCATTCTCGTCGCAGTGAGAATATACCTTATCTGCTATGATAGCTGCAAGACATTTATATATTGTTGGAAGACAGGCTATCGGTCGAAATTCAGATGGATTCTGAGCGTCTGGTTTTTTAGGCAACATATACATAGTACCCTGCAGCATAAAGCCTGGCGTCAGATCTGGATGTTCGATGATCTTCTGAAAACACCGTTTCCAACGCAGGGTGCAGACTAGTCAGATACTTGTACCAGAAATTGTGCACCATGTCCGGACCTGGAGCTTGCCAGTTACATGCTTTTTTCAAAACCACTGAAACATCTAAAGCTGTGATGTTCGTCAGCTCCATTTCAGGGTTATTGCTTGCTCTTTCTTTCTCTAGTTGGAACCACGCAGTGTCTAAATTGCTTCTGTTAGTTTTTCCCCAAACATCTGATTTTGTTGCCTTCTTGCACTACTTTTCTTGTACCGACGCAGTCTAGCAGTAAGGACGTCAAGTCTCTGCCGCTGGGAGTCTATAATCTCATCCAATATTGCTGGTGACAATGTCTCGATGTACCGAGGGTGGATGATTTTAATACAATGGTGTATCAGCTTTCTGGTTCGATTTCCTTTCTTACATTGAGTCAGTCGACTCAATTTGCACCTTACTTTGCTGACATCTATATCCAACCTGATCTTCCATGGTGGATCTCGCTCCTGTCTTGGGTCGAAGACTGCATTTATAGGCCTAGTTCTGCGGCCCAACGTTCTAACGGTTGCCACAGCTGCACAGTATACAAGAGTTTGCACCTCTAAAGCATTTTGTGTTGCATTCGAATGCATAGGTAAAACCTTGCTGTTCAGGTGTTCTATTAGTGCACGCAGATCATTTGTGATGTTCATCTTGGGCAGTGAATGCCTTTGTGTTGGTTCTACATGTCTGAACTCTAGTAAAGCATGACCAAAATTCCTTTCAAGGTGCTGTAGTTTTTCTGGGGCTTCGCTGTTTATATCATCGTTTATAATGTCCGGATGTGGTTCTAGTCCATCCGGTACTTGACGTTCATTATCCCTAGCACCTATGTCTTCAGCTGCAATCAAGTCCTCGTTGTCCACATCTTCCAATGGAAGTTCATCAATAGGAAGCTGCTGTTCCACTTCCATTTTGATGGCAGCTATTTCAACAGCCGAAGGCAATTCGTTTACAGATATTCAGCGTTTTTGATCTGCTAGATTCTGCTCATTCATTCCTCTGGCTAGTTCTGAGTACTTCAGTAAGAAGAGACGATGATGTTCTCTCCTTACACTTTGCCCACTTTTCTTTGCCAAAAAATAAGAGCGCATCACATCTCTGTTCATATGGTATGTCCATTTTAATCGCCTCCTTGGTTGTTGAACCTCTGCTTCTGGCACTGGTTGTATTTGGCCATCTACCTCCGGAGGCTGTGGTGGTGCTGGATCATCACCAGGTTGAGGAAGAACATCAATTGCCACTGCTTGTTCGTGTGACGCGGCTTCCTCTAACTGCTGTTCATTGCCGTTGTTTCCACTCCAAATCAACCTGCTGTTTAATCTCCATTGCTCGATCTTCTGAGATGAGTAGATTACTCCTGATGTCCTTCACCTTAGCGATAAGATCTCTTAATGCGACTTTCTCTATATGAGGATAATTTGCGGTAAAGTTCGTTCTGAAATTTTGTCCTTTTTTGCGTGATGTTTCAAACTTCGCACTTTCATAATAGAGACGCATCAATTCCTCATTCCTTGTCGTATCCCAATTGATGCTCTCCCACGGTATTTCTGTTGAAGTGGTTGGCTGCAAATAGCTAACGCTAGCCAAAGCATCCTCAGCAGACACAGTTGATTTTCTACTGCTTACCGTATGTCGCAGATGTTCTTGCTGGCCAGCTGTTTGATTAGTGAGATCTGCCTGACCATCTCGCAGCTCACCATCACCACCGTCCCGCATGCTGTGGCCCCAGCGGTGGCTCCAGGGGCGCCCCGAAGATCCTCGGGTAGCGACAAGCGTTTCGAAATTTTTAAAATACTCTCCATTTATGGATTTTGGTGTTCCTCTTAGTCACTTTCCTCTTCGTTCTCTGCCTGTCTGGCATGGGAAACCCTGTCAGTAGCAATGCTACGGCCAACATAGCCGTCAAATTCATTAGAGGAAAGCTCAAGCCCTACCGCGACGACAGCGCGAGAACACCTTCGGTAGGTATTATTATTATTATTTTTTTCAAAATTTTTCGGGTGAAACCGGTTGTTCGTCATAGCCACGGACTAAGTCAAGTGACTGATGAGATGAGAATGTTATAAGTTATTTCAATAATTTGTTTGAAATCATTTTCGATGATGTTGTCGGTACAAAATTAGAAGTATGGTGTAGTTTACAGTTTGTCTTTGCTGCTGTTATCCTTATACAGCGGCCGTGAGTGTTGAAGGTGAGACCAGTCGCCTCTGGATGTTTCTTAGAGCTACCATGTATCACGCCATAGGTTCTTAGTTACTTGCTTCCTGATGGTCTAGCAAGTTTCTTACAATGCGACAGGTGTTTAATAAAACCGCCTTTTGAGCTGCCGCCGGTACCCTACTGACTCCTAAATGTTCAAGATGTTCAGTGCATCTTGCGTGCACATTGCCTGTAGCCGAAATCACAATAGGATAAATAGATGCATGTTTCACATTCCTCCATATTACCTTAACTTCATGCCTTAGCTCGCTATACTTATGCATCTTGGTTGTATAGGTTGCCTGCAGATTTCGGTTAAGCGGACAAGCAATGTCGATGATGTAGACTCTTCCACCTTTTTTCTCTCGCATCACGATGTCAGGTCGATTGGCTCGGATGTAATGATCCGCCTGGATAGTCACAGCCCAATATAAGATGTAATCTTCATTTTCTAAAACGGTCATTGGAATGTATCTATAGAAAGGCATCCATTCTGTTAAGAGTCCTAGGTTTAGGGCAAGTTGTTGATGTATAATGCCCGCCACATCATTATGTCTGTGCGTATATTCTCTTTGAGCCATTACGCGACAACCATCAATAATGTGCTGGATGGATTCGTGGGTATCTCCACATAATCGGCACCGGTCAACCACGTCTTGATGTAACACGTGTTTGGGATAATTCCTGGTGCTGACAACCCTATACTGAATCGCAATGACGAATCCTTCCATTTCTGCATACAGGACTCCCTTTCTCAGCCAAATATTGGATGCCTCACTATCCACTTCATATTGATCTAGCGTTTTGGGGTGTTCGCTGTGGATGGCTTTCTGTCTCCATTGCGTTTCTAATTCCTTTATGGTTTCTGCCCTGATATTCAAGGCCTCCTCTGAGGACAAATTCAAGGGCGTGTAGTCAAGATCCGCTTTACAGATGGTGTTATAAAGCGTAACATCTCGCTTGCTGTTAAAATAGTCTCGCAACTGTATAACTTGTGACTCACACAGTTTTCTGACATCTACAATGCCCCTGCCCCCTAATGTCGTGGTAGAACTACCCTTTCAATCGCCGAATTACCGTGGTGCATTCGGTGTTTCGTCATTTCTACGCGGATGATTCTGTTTAATCGTTCGAGGTCAGTGTTCGACCATTTGATGAGCCCAAAGGAGTACGTGAGAACAGGGATGGCATAGGTGTTGATTGCCCTGATCTTGTTTGCCGAGTTAAAAGAACTCTTCAGAACCAATCTGAGTCTTTTTGTGAAGGCAGTCGTTAAGATTTTCTTAACTATCGTATGCTGAATACCCTTCGATTCGAGAATACCCAGGTGCCCTCAGCCATTGCCTCGATGTCATTCCCGAAATCGTTCACTTCTCTGCGTTCCCTAATTCTCCTCTGGTTAAATGCACTGTTTGGCATTTATCTAGTCCAAACTCCATGTTGATATCATTGGAAAACTGCTTTGTAACATCAATCACTTGCTGCAGTTTCTCGTCCGAACTAGCGTATAGCTTCAGGTCATCCATGTATAGAAGATGGGTCACTTGATGACCATCCTCATTATCATTTACTCAGAACCCATGAGACATGCTATTTAAAGTTTTGCTCAGTGGGTTCAACGCTAAACAGAACCATAATGCACTGAAGGAGTCTCCTTGGAATATACACGTCAATGTGTGCCATGTGTAAGTTCCTTTGTGTTTATAAGCTTGCGTGATGGCAACAGCGTCTATGGTGACTAGATCTTTACTTCCTCGGGAGTTTTTACAACATCCTTTTTGTTCTTCTGTAAGGATGTCATTCTCGTCGCAGTGAGAATATACCTTATCTGCTATGATAGCTGTAAGACATTTATATATTGTTGGAAGACAGGCTATCGGTCGAAATTCAGGTGGATTTTGAGCGTCTGGTTTTTTAGGCAACATATACGTAGTACCCTGCAGCATAAAGCCTGGCGTCAGATCTGGATGTTCGATGATCTTCTAAAAACACCGTTGCCAACGCAGGGAGCACACTAGTCAGATACTACTACCAGAAATTGTGCACCACGTCCGGACCTGGAGCTTGTTCGTGTGGCGCTGCTTCCTCTAACTTTGAAGCAAAAGTGAAGTGTAGTGCTTGTTTCAAAAGTTTGAAAAATACTAGAATTGTCTCTTAAACTTTAATTCGGATTGAGTCTAAGGGCCTGTGATACTCATCGGATTTCTACTTTACCGACATTTTTTTCAGTATACCAATTCCACGCGAAATGAGATATCGAGCTGATAGTTTGGAAAAATAAGGAAAAAAGGCCAAGAAACGTTTATTTACCAATAAATTTTCAAATCTACAAAAACGTTTCCAAAAATTAGTATTATTTTTTCTATTGTAAAAATTTATTGACATATAAACGTTTCTTAATTCCTTTTCCTTATTTTTCCAAACTTTCAACTCAATATCTCATATCGTGTCGAATTGGTATAATGCAAAAATATGTCGGTAAAGTAGGAACCGGATAAGTATCTCATACCGTTGAATGCTTGAATAAATAAATAAAAATAAACAAAAATAAATAATTATAGTGAATAATATATAATAATAAATAATCACGAAATAATAATTTGAGATTTAAACAAATTTAATTTGATATAATATTTTTTACCAATTTTTAATATTATTTATGATTTATCATTATAAAAGGCAATTGTAAATCGTAGTGTTTGTGTCAACAGTTTTTAAAATACTAGAATTGACTTTTAAACTTTAATCTGGATTATGGCTAAAGGCATGTGATACTTATCGGATTCCTACTTTACCGACATTTTTGTCATTATACCAATTCCACATGAAATGAGATAACAATCTGACACTTTAGTGAAATAATGAAAAGGGACCAAGAAATGTTTATGTCATTAAATTTTTCCAATAGAAAAATAATAATAATTTTTGGAAATTTTTTTGGATTTGTAAAAATGTATTGGTACATAAGCGTTTCTTAACCCCATTTCTTTATCTTCCCAAGCTTTCCGATCGATATCTCATATCGTGTGGAATTGATATAAAGAAAAAAATGTCGGTAAAGTATGAATCGGATAAGTGTCACATGCCGTTGAATGTTTGAATAAATAAACAAAAATAACTAATTATAGTGAATTATGAATAATAATAAATGAAGGGTAGAAAT